>JBBYHQ010343244.1:0-12691 GCA_038382645.1 Spergularia azorica
AGTTGATAACTAGGATCAATTAGGTGAACGATAGTGGGTATTAATTGTCCGAGATCTTTTCCTCTGTTGATTTACAATATACTCTTTTGCATTTTGATTACTTGATCACTTATACTCATATACCTCCCATTTGGTTACTTTACATACTTAGATAATTACCGTTCTTTGTGGATACGATCACACTTGCCCATTTACTACGTTTATAGGTTTGTGTGGTAATTTATATTTGTTAGGCATACGACTTTAGCCTGTCACCCTCCAAGATCAAAAACAAGCTCGGAATCCTCAGATAAAGAATCCACTAAGGTACCATGGATAGGACAACAGGGGGTGGAAACAAACATTCTCCCAGCGCAGAAACAGTAATAGTCATTTTTCCTCCAACTAGGCAATACCATACAGCCAAAATATGGTTCCCAAGCATGCATCCTCGAAATCAAGTAACATGTAATCCAAAGACGTACTTGGCCTATCAAGGGTGTAGATCAAGGGCTGAGCATCTCCTCTCCAAACAGATTTGTGTGCCAAAAAGAATACATAGCTGGGCGCATATATTAAAATCAGGGGGACATATCTCAAAGATAGCCTATTGACAGCACACCATTTCACACTATCCCTGATGACAGATGACTTAAAAATTCTTTCCCCATTCGGCATAATTGATTCACCTACTAATCTACCAGCATTATTATGATAGTGCAACCATAACAATCTTCTCACTGTAAGTCTAGGTATTAAACACCAGGCACAACACAAGTTAGAGTGGTCACTCCAACCTGGTACCATCATAAATTCAAGATAAGATTCCCAAACATTATGCAATCCTACAGCCTTCAAGTATGGCCTAATCTCAACCGGGTTAATCAGTGCATTAGGATCAAATACAAGCACATAGTAGCAATGCAGTAAACACTCCTTACTCCAACCAGCAATTCCCTTGTAGCCAAAATATGACAACCAAACAATCCTCAAATTTTGGCTAAACATAGCTGGCTCAATTTGCAGCTTAGTTTTCCAAGCAGTCATCTGGTCATTTAATGGTGTGAATATTACGGATTCTTCCAGAGTCAAGGCACAAAAAGAATCAATAATCAAACTCATAGGATCAACTATCACCTGAGATTCAATTGGAATCAAGGAAAAGAATTCCGACTGTGGTGTAGGCACATCGTCAAATACCATGTGCGCGTCCGTGACCACTTCTTCTTCTTCTTTAGTCCCAAGCTGATCGAGCATCTTGGAAGCTTTAAAATTTGAGCCCCCGAGTTTAGATGGAACTCCCATGTCAGCCTCCCTAGTAATCTCAGAATCATAACAGGTCGCCGCTCTTAGAGGCATTTCATCAAACACCTCATGTGCATCAGTCTCTTGCACCACATCTTTCAAAACAACACGATCACTCTGAGAATCAATTTCGTCAACTACAGTCGTATGAGCTTCATTAATTGGTTTTGACATTTCGTCGAACACATGGTGAGCACTAGAAACCATTGTCACTTCTGACACCTTTTCCTCAAAGAAAGCAACGCCCATATCAGTATCAAACTCTTGCACCCTCTCCGTCACTATAGGAGGAGACTTATTCGCACTATCAACTCCTTCGATCACCATTCCCTGAACTTCATTTGAGCTTGGCATTTCATCGAACAGTTGCAGGCGTTTGAGGTCTGCCCTTCTTCTACAAAAAAACATTGAAATTGTTGTCCTAGAACAACATCTCCACCAACATCATAGTAAAAACTCGAATCTAAGCATTCAGGATCATAGCTTAGTGTATACTCATCATCTATTCCAGGAACAACATCAAGGTTCGAGCATGAATTTGGTTCAGACAATTCATCGAACACTTGGTGAACAACATTAACACTACTATCTTCTTCCAACAGCCTAGCCATTTTGACCTGGCCTTCATTTACTTCGAACGTACCAGACCTTAAGAGCATCCGTTACCATGTTGAGATTTTTCATTCATTCACATCTCTCTACCCACTTTCTCTCCCATCCCCATGTTTTTAATCAAACTTTCATTCATCTCCTATAACCATGAATGAAAATTTTAATTAAACTTTCTCTCTCCTATTAAACTTTTAATTAATCAATATTTATTACAATTAGTATTAATATAATGGCATTAACGACTATTTAATCATGATTATCTATAGTTAAAAACCAAAATTTTGATTATTAATAAATATTTTTTTTGATGTGGATTATTAATAAATAAGTGAAATTAAATAAAACATAATTTATGCAGAAAAACGAAAGGACGAGGGGCAAATGGCGTCGTTTCTTTAATTTAAGTTGTGGCCATTTCGCTATTTATTTTTTGGGTTCAGTCACTGTGAAACAAAGTTGTTTTACCCAAATAATAGGCAAACCAACGTCATTTAGCAATATATATTTGGCAAAATCTGGCAAAAAAGAATTAAACAAAGTGGAGAAATTGGGGAAGTGGAGCCCACATGTGGTAGAGATTTTGGTGTGGAAACCATTCATCAGATGAATGAGTTTCATTTCATTCATCAATGAATGAATTTATTCATTGTAACTACAAAGCAAATATCATTCATCCCATGAGATTCCTCATGAATGAGAATTTATTCATGGTAAGGGATGCTCTAACAAACCCATCTAGCTTATAAAAACAGTCGTTCGGAGACTTCTTCCAGAGGCCTTCGATTAATCGTTCATGAAATGAATTTGGAGAATTTATTTCGTAGGATAAAATTTCCTCTATCTCCAAAGCTTTCTCCAGAATTTGCTCGATTGGGATGTTCGACGGTGACTTACTCCAGAATTCGTTGAACTTGTTGGGTTCATCCATTCGAATTGCTACTGTTGATTCTCGAACTTGGATTTTCTAATTTTGGGTTTGTAATAAAATCGGGGTTTTCTTGGTTTACAATAAAATTGGGGATGACGAGATGAAGATGAGTTTGGGGTTTTGGGATAAGAAGTTGTTCTGGGTTGATAACAATTACTGAAAACGATTAATTGATGAGTATTATGGGTTTAATTTAGGAAATTTTGTGTTTTTCTGGGTCGATAAAAAGAAAAAGATGAATGAAGATTGTTGAGTTTTTTGGGTTGGGGAATGAAGGGATGAAGATGAAGATGATTTTTTTTTTCTTTTCTGGAAATTAACGGTAAAGAAACCAAAAATCAACCACAAGTCGGGAGGGTTAATGGCTCTGACACCAATTGATACGATCCCGATTAAACAAGTTGTTCAACACTTCGTTGATAGGCTTATATGAAGCTAAAATCGGTGGCAAGATAAAGAATATTGCCTAGGATTCTAGAATGACAAGATAGAAACGGAGATAGACGGAAAGATTTGCTCAAAGAGCATTTTGATTAAATTTCTGGATTAAAGTTCTATATATTACAAGAGGAGCTTATATAGTGGAGTTTCTTGAGGAAGAATAATCTACCACACTTAACTAAAAAACAAAAGATAAAAAATAGAACCAAAATGACATTTCTATCGTTTTGGGTGAGTATCACAGCCAGAGCGCCACGTCCCCACCGCCGCCTTTTTCAAAGGCTGTATCTTTATTTGCTGTAACGTGACAATTTTACATCTTTATCTTCATCTAATTTTCATTTTTTTTTGTTTGTTGTAATAGATTTACTCGGTCAGTCTTCTAGGTTGTTTATGCTTGGTTTCAAAGATGTGAGAAAAATCCAAACGAAATGTAAATCACCTGAAGAAACAGTGTCGAATTTTTGGTTTCATTTCATTTAATTAGGTTTTCGATCTCGACTGTAATTATTACTGGTTCTATCTGAATGTTCGGGTTTCACTTTGTGGTGTGAGTAATCTAACTACATTGTTTCTTTGTTGCTTGTGCAAATGATTTTGACCCTTAGCTTATCATTGAAGCAGAGCTAACAGAAGTCCATTGCTTGTGTTTGTATTATAGCCTGATTCGAGTCGAGATGATTGAAAAGATGGGACAGAATAGCAGAAAAAGATCACGAGAAGATTGAGAGGAAGTGGTAGCAGAAAACGGAGGGGATATTATTGGAGAAGAGGGAACAAAAATAGAAAAGGAAGTAGGAGAGGACTCACTGGACACAAGGGAATCAGTGAAACCTATGTCATATTTGCTAGAGGAAGCGGTATGAACCAACTATTATGAATTATTGTGAACGTATATATTACTCTTTTCTTCTATACGGAGTATGTTCTTGTTATTATTCGATTTGCGTGTGTCATAAAAAAGATAAGTCTTACTGATCAAATTTCTGAGTTTCATTAGATGGTTTTCGATTTGTGATCTTATCGATCAGTGTTGTGATGTCGTCTCGAGTCTTTGCTCTCATTTGATTGCATTGCAATCCATGTGAATTTAAATGTGCAAAAGTGCTGATCATAATGCATACCCATATATATCCTTGCTTCGTTATTGACAGAATTATGAGATGATAGGCAAAATCCTTGTCAAGGTTCGCTATGAAGAGAAGTATACAAAGCGAGGTCAGAGTAAATTTTATGATTGGGCGTTTTGGGAAGAGGTCACTAAAAAGTTTAATGTGATAGCAATGAAATGGAGGCTTAACACTCTTACCACCCCACAGGTGTTAAAGCTGATCCAGAGTTTCAGGTCTCGATATGATCAGATGATAGTTGCAGTAAGTTTTCTTTGTTACGCTTTCTCGAAGTTCTGATTATAGGGGAAAGTAAGTGTGATATCATTCGAGAATGTTTTGCAGGTCTGAATTTGATAGTTAGGTTTCTGAATTTGGTGTTCAAACTTCAAACTTGATGCATGTCTTAAATTGTGAACCAATTCTATTATGCTCATGTCTATACTTGGTTCGGTACTGTAAGTACAAATCTTGGTGAACTGTACAAATATTGGTGAAATGTTTTAAGCTCGAGACTGTCTTAAGTTCTGAAAATGTTTTTTGCAGGGTAAAATGGAAGGGCTACCGGCTCTGGTATTCAAGCCATGCACAAACTGCATGAATAAAATGAGGCTTGAAGGTGAAGGCACCATGGCTAATAGCACAAGCAAGGTACGTCGATAGATATTGCCTTAAGGTATTTAAGCAAACATGTATGTATCTGATATACACAATTTTAACATAATGTTCCTGATGACTATTCCTTCTTTACCCTGCTTTGGCAGTGAAGACACCAATGAAATGGATTGGGACTTTGTGCTTGAGATGCTCATCGCAACTTTGTTAAACAGACTTGAGGACGCCGACTACATAAACGCTGACCAGCGCATGAGGTGCTTGGAGTCCACAGATACGGATCTAAAAGACATCATTCTTATAGAAGACAGTGATGCTAAGGCAGCTCGTTTTGTGAATTTACTTTTCCCTGCAATCTGATGCTAAAAACTACTAGGATGGTGCAGAATTTTCCCCCACTACACGCACCTCGGCTTATGAATTTTAGAACAGTAGTTCTAGACTTCTAGTATGACATTCTGGTTTGTGTTAATATCAACTACCAGCTCAAAGGGATGTAACTTAAGTCTTAAGTTACTGTATTCTTCTTTTTATTGGTAATTGGATCGGTAACATTGTGTGATAAAACTTATTTTTGGATCCTTTGGAATCCATTTGTTTGGATAAAAAACTTTAGTGACTTATATAAAGCGATTGATTTTGTCCAAGGCGGAAATTACTAATCCAAAGCTAATAAAATTATGGTGAAATGAAAACTTGAGGTATAATTACTTTCACAAATCACAGTAGTAATTTGTGCCTCAGCAAAATCTTCACTCATAAAAAAGTGACGTACTTTAGAAAGACGACATTGATACCTTTGTGTCCGTCAACTAACATCCTTGAGATTTTGTTCTTTAAAAAACCTTTGACCCCTACTCCTAAATTACTATGAGTAAATTTCATCCAAAGAAATGATTCCAAACGAGAAATAGTTTGTATAAATGACTGATTCCAAAAGAGAATCTAATGCCCTAAATTTTCTCGAAAAACATTTTATCGAAAATTTATAGTGGTTTTTTTTTTTTTTCGAACTTCCTTCTTAAACATTTTTTTTTTTAATCTAAGATTTGTTTTTTCGAAGGGATTGGAATAAGAAAACTTTTGTTTAAAAAAAAAAAATTAATAAAATAACTTTCAACCATTATGATCTATCCAAAGAGAAGATCCAATTCTTGATTGAGGTTGAGCAACCACAATCCTAATCACACTAACCAACCCCCCAACCGCCTAGGACACCATTAACTACCCACGTTACTTCCTCCAATACTCCCTCTCCATCACAACTCCTATATCCCCGGCTCGTTCCATCTCCTGTCATCCCTTTCTTATCAGTCACGACTCTCCACCTTTTCGACCATCACCATCATGATTTTGATAACTTTTCTAGTCAAGGGAGACACAATGGCTAATTGTGAGATATGTTGGGGGTACTTAGGTGTCGTTTGGATAACATAGGAATTAAATTCCTCTGGAAATTTCTACTTCATTGGAATTTAATTCCTGTGGCAAATTCCCGAGGATTTGGCTTAGAACGTTTGGTTACCATATGAGAATTTACAATTCCTTGGAGTTCATTTCCTACATGTTGTTTGTTTACCATATTACTACATGATGTTAGTCATTCACATGACTAATATACCCTCTATTTATGTTAGTAGTTAATTCAATGCAATAGAATTAATTAAGGGTAAACTAATAATTTCCTCTATATTACACCATAGGAATTGTGAATTACCAAGGGGGGGGGGAGTGTGTAATTGAATTCCTATGCTTCATGGGAATTAGAAATTCCCAAGTAATTCACAATTCCTCCACTTTAGTAAAAAAAGGGTCATCCAAACAACTACACAAAAATCAAATTCCTAGGAATATGAAATTCCTATGGAAAGTAGGCGTATCCAAACAACCCCTTAAGTTGTTTAGGAGAAATACGACCTCGGTGATTCAACGCCAACTTTATCAAATTAGAACTTTCGAATAAAGGTCTGAATCCTCTAAATCAATCAGCGACGGTGTACATGAAATTACCTTCACGCCTCATAGAAGTCTAATTGTAAATAAACTTGAAATGTACGAATTTAATCAAGTTACTCCGTATAAGCTTTTAAAAAAATTCCGAATTATCTATTCTCTAGACCGAGCTAATAATAATGCGTTGAATTACCTTTACCCCCTTCAAAATCTCAATTCGAAAAAAGAAAGAATTGACGACTAGGAGAACAAATTAACAAAGCTTTCGTGGTTGGGGTTCAGGACTCAGGAGAGATACGATACAACGCCGACGTCTAAAACCGGCGCTTCATACTTTCATCTTTTCCATCTCCGCCACCGCCGCAAACACTGCAATAAACCCCAATTAACCACCCAAAATATCCACTCTCTCACTAACCTTTGTATCTTAAACCCTACTCAACATCTCCCCAATCTCTCCCCACAAAAGATCCGGAAACCCATAAACCCCACCTTGTCCGGGTCACCTATGGGTCGCCCCGAACCATGCGTTCTCTTCTCCCAGACCTTCGTCCACCCTCATCTTGACGAATACGTTGACGAGGTAATTCTTCCTTTTTCCTATTTTTCGGATAAATTCCCGCTTCCTTTTTTTTTTTTTTGGTCGGAAGATGTTGAATTTTGTTTGTTGTAATAATTTTTGTGTAGGTTATATTTGCGGAGCCAATAGTGATTACTGCGTGTGAATTTCTGGAGCAAAATGCGCCGTCGTCGTCGTCCGCCATTACTCTTATTGGGTATGTTCAATTTGTTATAACTCTTGTTGGATATTTGTAATTGTTCTCTTTGGTACTAAATTTGGACAATGTAGGTTTAGTTTTTATTAGGAGGCGTTTGCTAATCATAGGAATCGGAATATCTCGTCTTTTTTGGTTTCGGGATTAGCTTAGGGTATCGAAATTGCTGCGTTTTATACTGATAATAGAGCTAATTTGGGTAGCTTAGGGTCGTGACTGTACGAGACTGGTTATGGAATTAATGAATTAGCTAAAGTGCACAATTGGAATTGAACTCAGGCTTGTGATTGATCTATCTAATTTTTTTTCGGGAAAAATCATGGGTGAAGCATCCATCACCCATGATTTTTGCGGTATATTGGTTTTCGGGGTGAAGCATGCATCACCATCTGATACAGCTTGATACTAATCAATTTGACTGCTGTAGGGGTTGGGGTTTGGGTTTGGGTATCGATGGTTTCCTTGTAGGTAAAATTTTCACATGGTGTCTTTGGGTTGACGACCCCAATTTTCAATCTTTCAACTCGTGTCATTGGGTTGACAAGCTTATTTCTTTTTATTGTTTTGCCATCTGCTTTTATGAACGTAGCAAAATGCTGTTTGTTTTTCATCTTTAGGTTGTTGGGATGGGGTTAGTTTGTATCCTCGTCCATAGTCTTGTAGCGGGTACAGATTGTTAGAATCCAGGTGAATCGTGGTGTTGGCCCATGTAATTTAGCAGAGGCAGGTTTATTGCATGGTTTCCGAGTACGTAATACGCTCGTTACAAATTCGTGATACGAAATGCAATATGCACCTGAATACCTCCTAGGATTTATTTTTTGCTTCTAGCATATCCACAATACGTAATACGAATACGAATATGCATAGTACTAGTACGGAAAACAAAGGGGGGTGGAGAGTATTCTATGACCTAAGTGGTTTATTGTACAGTAACTTTTAACATTGCCAGTGATAAGTCAAGATGTCACCTCAGTGGAAGTCTGTAAATCTTGGGAAAAATTAAGATGATCAAGGTGAGTGAGATAGTGGACATCATTAGTTTGTCAAAACACCTTAACGTCTGAAGCTGATGTCATTTGCCTCTCTTTATCTATTTATTTAAAGTGTTATCTCCAAAATGCTTGCAAGATAGTTTGAATTTGTTGGCCACTTTCCAATAGTGGTCTAGTACTATGCTATTGGAAGAGAAAATCATGTTCGGGTACCTGCTCAGGAGCCTGTATACCTCTCTGCGGAAACTCTAGAGCCAAGTACTTGATAGATAGCTAAATTAGAAGCTTAAGACATCAGAATTTTTGTTCGAATCTCGTTGGCGGTAGAAGGGTAACTTGTTGTATTTTGTTAAAATGACTAGTGGACAGGTGGATGAAATTTATCTACCCAGGGAATTACTGTATGGAGTTTTTCTTTCTTCTTATTTTGCTATGAATTACTGTATTGTCAATCCTGTGGTGCAGTTCCTATATCTTAGAAAGAACTCCAGGAATGTCTGTTTGGGGAAGCTTGGCAATACATGAGCATGTTGTGTAATTGGATCATTGCGTTACTGTAACCAACATATCTGTTGGGCAGTAAAGGGTGAAATCTGAGTAGATGTCTGTTAGAACTTGCCTAATCCACTGACGCTGCATGCCTTACTGAAAAAAGTGGGAAACTTTTGTCTGCTCCTTTAACCTCTACCCGCCTTCATTTAAGTGCTTGTTTTCAGATGAGGAAGCTAATGCTCCTATTTTATGAGACTAGTTTCAAAGATAGGAACAGATTGGATAGTCTGAATTAGCCGGCACGCATGTGAGTAGTCGGGGCAAGTACTTGAAAAATTAGGGAGAAGCTTGTATTTTTCCCAAAAATATAATGCATGGTAGTAATATAATTTTCTCTGCTCGATTGATGTCAGAGCCTAAGGAATTCTGTATTTCTGTTAGGTTGCTGTTAGGCCTCCTATGGAAAGCTGTACTGCTTCTTTACTTATCACATCTTCATTTTCTGCTTTACGTATACAAAGTTTCAGTTCTGTTTCATGTTAGCTGTAAATGATACCTAGATCATCTGTTCTTGTTCCTTTTCATTTTTTTGTGGGAAGGGGCATGTATCCTGGGTCTTTAACGTTCTTATTGTGGTCTTATACAGGGCTACATCACCTCCTTCTTTTGCTTTGGAGGTATTTGTTCAGTGTGAAGGCGAAGCAAGATTTAGGCGTCTTTGCCAACCATTTTTATATTCACATTCATCATCAAATATGCTTGAAGTTGAGGTAGTTACTGCTTACTTTTTTTTCTCGCAAGAGCTTTAATGTTTTCTGAAAAGTCTTGTAGTTTTTGTTCTTGGAACATCAACATCACCCTAGTGCCACAAAAATAGCTCCTGGATGTGCGTATTAATGTACACCGTACCCATGTTGTTATAAATTACAGAGATGGTGGTACTGCTGTACTGGTACACTCTTGATGAAAAATAGATGACTATGTACTTCTTCACAGTAAATAAGAAGTACGGCAACTTATAATAAGCCATTCGGTTTAAACTACTTCTTGTACTATGTACTTCTTATTAAAACTACTGTCAACCTATTTGGGAATCATGCTGCAGATTGAAAATCTGCCTGTTGCTACTAAGAAGTTGGACTGAGATTTGATGAGGTTTTTGTTAGGACTCTAGTCTGTCATGGTATCTTGTTTCCAAGTTGTGCTTCTAATCTTTCTTTGCAATAATATTATATTATCCATTTATCCAACCATGTATGACCACTCAACATTTCTGCCTTCAACACCAACTTTAATCTAACTCCCATCGTCAGCTTTCTATATATTTGGAAAGTTCATTACCCAAGTATCCTTGTCCAGTTCACCGGATATGTGCTGGTATTGACATGAAAATTGACGAAGAGTAGAGTGAGAATACAGCATGGTTGGCAGGGAAGGAAAAGGGGGGGTGTGATTGCTATCTTCCAATCTGCGCAAAATGTGTAGTCTTGTCGACTGTATCTTTGCTTCAATTTAATCTGGAGATACAACTCTATTTCTCTCTGTTTTGTGTTTAAGAAAGAGGGTGTTCGTTGACAGATATATCAATTTTTGCAGGCTGTAGTGACTAATCATTTGGTTGTTCGGGGCAGTTATCGCAGCCTAAGCTTAGTTGTATATGGAAATACAGCAGAAGATCTGGGGCAGTTTAATGTTGAATTTGACCTGGACAGCTCTTTAGCAAACCTTGTTGCTGCTTCTGAGGCAAAAATTGAGGATTTGCCACCTTTGTTACATTCAAGAAATCTTAAATTTGAAGAATCAATAAGTTCTCTGAAGGCATTATCGTCAGTGATATCATCAGCTGACATATCTGTAGAGATCCGCCAGTTTCTGCAACTCATTTTCAAGATGTTGAGCATTGAAATTTTTAGTGATTTAGGCTATGATTTTATGGCTACAATTACTTCAACAGCTGCTTCTTTCTTCACGAGTGACTTGGCTAGCACTGGAATCAGCTTACAGTCAAATCTGGGAGGCTCAACTGATGTAAAAGAGGCTCGTCTTGTTTTTACGGATGCAAAAAAGAATCTTCTTGAGTTTTGTAAAAAGCATGTGGAAGCTGGGAATTTACCTGGTGACTTCTTGGTAGAGTGCAGTTTTGTTGAAACTGAGGCGGATTTAGCCACTTCTAAAGAGTTAGTGGACATGTTGTTCCAGCAGTTCCAGTTCAATAAAGATGGTTCATTCCATGGACATCCTCAGTTATCACAGGTAACCTATTATCTTTTTGATGCTATGAAGGTTGACCATTTTGGAAAAGACACATGTTTCTTTGTAGTGCAAGAATACAAAATAAATATAATGTAGATAGAAATACGATTTCCCAGTGAGTATGAGATCATATGTGTTGTATATGTCTATCACGACCAAGCGCTAAAAATTAAAAATATTTCGAAAGTTGCTTCTTATCCTGATATTCCTCCTCCAAGAAATTTTTGAATCTTATATGCTTCCTTGTGTCTCTGGTCTTCCAAAATGGATAAGTGTTGGCGAAGAATTAAGTTGATACTTTTGCAAAAGCTCTCTTGATGTTTATTTTGGATTTTGCTTTTGTCATGAAGCATACAAGTGGAATTTTTTGCCTGAGCTGTGCAACTTAATACTATTTCATGATTATTTATTTGCCAATTGATTGATTCCTGTGCTCATTTCTTGTGTTTTCAGAGCGACAATGTACTTCTTTGGTTGAGTTTAGCACTGATAATATGCTCGGGAAAGGAGAGCTGTTTTCGTTACGTGAATGGAGGAGGAATGGAACAGCTTGCTTTTCTTCTTAGCAAAGAGATGAATAGTTCCACGATTACTTTGATGCTTCTTGGGGTTATTGAACAAGCAACTCGACATTCTGTTGGGTGTGAAGGGCTGCTGGGTTGGTGGCCTCGTGAGGATGATGTTGTTCCATCTGGTATTAGTGAGGGTTATAGCCAGCTTTTAAAGTTACTGATGCAGAAACAACGTCATGATATTTCTGCTCTTGCAACCTATATTCTTCATCGCTTGCGTTTCTATGAAATAGCTTCCAGATATGAGGTATTCGTTTGTGGATATTATATGCTAGTCACTCAGTGTAACCATTCTGACTGTTTCATTTGACAGAATGCAGTGCTATCCATATTGGGAAAAATGTCTGCCGGTGGAGATGCTGCGACTTTGACTTCAAGCACACTAGTCAACGCCAAATCACAGCTGAAAAAGCTTTTGGTTAGTAACAATCTGTTGAGTTGTTTTTATGTTTCAATTCTGAAATTCGTTTTTTTTTTTTTTTTGTTTTTGTTTTTGTTTTTGTTTTTGTGATTTTATAGAAAAGGCTTCAGACTTAAATTGAACTTTGGCAGATGCTGGTTTGGTTCAATGTCTAATTTCATAAGGAGTACTCCCTCCGTCCCAGTTCAAACGCCCCGGGCGTTTTTTGTAGTCGAATAAGAAAAACTGATATAATAAGTT
>JBBYHQ010343254.1:0-12690 GCA_038382645.1 Spergularia azorica
TCACCCCTAACCTAATGGCTAATACAATGTACCTTGTAGGTACAAGGTACATAATAAATTACATACTCCGTATTCACTCCATAGTTTATAACATTTACCTATACCATTAAACAACGTTCGATCCCTCACAAGCAGGGACGGAGCTATGTTGGGGCTTACAGGGGCCCCAACCCCACTCAGTATCTTGATACAAATAACTTACGTTGATATAATTGTACTAGTAACCAATCTTGATCTAGCGGTCTGAAGGCATTTCTACTAACTGCGTGACCTGGGCTCGAATGTGAGCATGGGCGTTTTCCACTTTCAACATTTTCTGTCTTTTTCTTCTATATTCGGCGCCACTTTTTCTCCTTCTCGTGCACTTTTTAATTTAGTTTCTTCTCTTTATTTGTCCTTTTCTCTTGTATAGTAATGGTTTTTTTAGTGCCTCTTGTATAGTAATGTCAATTGCTTTCATTTCTTACTAATGACTTAATTGCTTTCATTTCCTCCACAAATCTATGTGTTCTAAATCACTCATAGTTTTGTTTTTAATTCGGGTTTTTTCCTTAACAAAAGGTCATTCTTATTTTATTTTTCTTCGGTAACAATCATAATCACTGATGTTTAATCATATTTTCCTCTAATTTATCAACATTTTTAATAGTCACTAACCACATGTCCACACATTTTCGAACAAAATATGTATAGTATATATGAGCCCCCCTCAACTTCCTTTCCTGGCTTCGTCCCTGCTCACAAGAAACCTCCACCAGAAAATAAGAAAGAGGGGAAAAATGGTTATAATGGTGGATGGTCCAATGATTAGAAGATTCATAGAAAACACAGATGAATTTAACAAATTCGCTGATGAAAAGGTAAAGATTTTAAATCAGAAAAATGATCAGGAAAAAGATGGTGATGATGATGGGTTTGTGGCCGTTGATTTGGAGAAATACAAAGCAGAGATTAGGGAGATGATGATGGCTGTTGCGCAGGGAATTGGGAATACTCCTGTGAATGTGATTGTAGAAGAAGGAAGCTTCTTGATGAAGGCTTACGAAGCTGAGGTTTCCAGAATTCTCAAGGAAGAAGCAGAGGAAAAGCAGAGGAAGATGATCAAGATTGAGAAAGAGGTGAAAAATAATAGCAATGGGTTTTTGCGTAATAATGATGATAATAATAATAAGGATAAGGTTGAGATTGCTGTTGTTTCTAGGAATAATAAGAGCTTGAAGAAGAAGGGAAGTTTTAATTTGTTAACCTTTTGTGCTTGTTCTGGTAAACAATTTGTTGACAAATAGTTTATCATCAATGTTCAATACAAATGATTTTGTATATCTATTCTTTTTATTAGTGGAATTGCAATAAGTTTGAATGTCTCATACTCTCAATTCTCATGTTTATGTGTGTAGTTGTCGTATTGGTGATGTTATCTCGTTTTCCTTATTCGATGAAATAGTTCATAATGCAACATTATGTTAACTACATTCAATTGGTACCTAATACGGAGGATGATGCTATTTGGAGCTATTGACAATCCTTTTTTTTTACGTAGAAGGGATGAACACAGTCCGTTTTTATGTGTGCAACGAAACGAAGAATATTTCCTTGTACGAGAGAGTAGTACTTGTACATAGATTATTGGAAGATTTATTGGTGATTAGGTAGACAAGAAAATTCCAAGGGACATGCTTTGTGACTTCATTGGTGACATTTGCTGACATACCTTACCAAGGTGACTACGTTAAACAGAATTTGATGTTTTTTTAAGTTCAAACTTTAAATTTGAAAAGAGATGTCGGTAAGCCTTACGGAGGAGTATCGGTCCATGTCCATAAGTGTAGTAAGATTCATCCTTAAACAGTTAAACCAATTGACAATATGATGGGTAATTCACTAGTATAAGCTCATATGTACATATTTCTTTCCGAAATTATAAGATTTTTGTCAGGAATGGGGATGGGATTCTTGGCTGCCCTCGCAAAGGATTAATGTTTTAGGCCAAAAGTAGGCCAGAAATAAGACCAGGGTTTTAGGCTTGGCTACTGGATTTGTCTAACTTTTGGAGAAACATAGACTGGGCCTTTAGTTGATCGGCCCTGAAGCCCCCTGATCTTTGAACTTGGACTCTTGGTGTACTTCATGTATCATCCTTTTTTATTTTGACGGAAAAAAAAAACGATTAAGATTGGTTCAATAATTACTACTCCCTTCATTTTATTCATTTCTTTACGTTGGGCCGGGTTTTGTGAGAGGAATCCAAGCCCAACGTAAAAGAATTAATGAAATGGAGGGAGTATTTCAAATTGTAATCCGATTACCGTCCAACATTTTACAACCGTACGCTTATTGTTGCTATTTCAACTTATTTACCAAACATAAACTAAGTAACCCATATTCAAATTTCATCTTTCATCGCGAAAAAAAAGGTCTAGAACATTTTGTCACAGCTAGAAGATCATGTGATTAGCTAGACTAATGATCGTAATAAACCCCATAGCCTTTTTAGAATTGACATATTTTAGGAGTTAAACTCACTTTAGGAGTATAATAATACTTGATTTAGAGGAGCTAAAGTTTTGTGTGCTGTTGGGCACAAAGACATTTTCTTATTTAAAACCACGCCGAAAGATGGGAATTTTGGTCATTCACAAAATCACAAGTTCATGACTGTGTGGAAATTAGCTGTTTTGAACTTTTATTCTAGATTTCTTGACTCAGATAAAATTACAAGAACTCATGCATAAATATGTAAGATAACCAATTGAGCCAAAAGTCTAAACTGATGGTTAGGACACCCACAATGGTCTTATACTTTAACACGCTCCCTCACGCAAAGGCCCACTTGGGCTTGAAGCGTGGGTAATTCACTGGCCCACGAACACAACACTTAAACTGAGCTCCTTTTTATTAAGGCTCCAACACACCAAAGGAGGGGGCTACCAATTCGAACTTGAGATCTCAGGATCGCTGAGACTCTGATACCATGTTAGAAACCAACTCAACCAAAAGTCTAGACTGATAGTTAGAGCCCAAACAATGACTTTATACTTTAACACGCCCTCTCACGTGAATGCCCTTTGGGCATGAAACGTGGACTATACCAATCCACAGACGACGACGTTTGTGCTTGACGTGCACTTGATTGAGGAGGGGGCTACGAGGATTTGAACTTGAGACCTCAGGATCGCTGAGGCTCTGATACCATATCAGATAACCAATTGAGCCAGAAGTCTAGACTGATAGTTAGGGCACCCACAATAATCTTATACTTCAACAAAATCTAGTTGATCACTAGTTTCCAAAGCACAAAATTTAGGTCTCAAATTAAGTAGTTAACTGATACTATATACGGATATACGGAGTATAGTACAGTACACTTATCATAAGAACTGCCATAACTCTTATCATCTGTGTCGTACATAACACACGCCAAATTAGATTGGAATGTCTTATAGGTCAGACCGTCTAAAAATCAAAGATAATGTCTCCTATTCTGATCTCTTGAATTGGACATGATAATGATTGATTTGCTTGTATGTTAGATGAATTTGATTAAACGCCTAACAATTCAAAGGAACAAAGGGAGTAAATATGTTTGAACTTATTAAAACATGCAATGTTAATTATGTTGTATTGTTGTTAACACCATATAATTAGAATGAAACGACAAATGGTTAGATGCTTAACCCACCACACTGCCTAATCAAGAAAAAACACACATCACAAAGGACAAATTAATGTTTTTTTTATTCTTAAGAAACGAATCATATGTACTACCTACATTTCGATGCATTGCATTTGAAGGGCTAACCACTAAATAAATACTACAACAATTTATTAATTAAAGATAGGGTTTTTTGCGAAACCCTACCTTTAAAAGTCACGTTTTTGCGAAACCCTGCCTTTTATAATATTTTTGCGAAAGACTACCTTAAATTAAAAAAAGCTTGCAAAACACTACCTTATTGGCCTTTTCCGTTAGATTTAACACCAACTTCGCTTTGACCGTTAGTTGACTTCATTTAACTTCATCTCCTATCTCCATTTATACCCAAAATCCCCAATTATCAATTAAAAATTCACAATTATATGCTCAACTAGATTAATTTACCACCACACTTAATTAAAAACCTACCCCAAGATTTCCCACTTCGTCAAATTAACCAAAAAATACCCAAATATTTGACCATGTGAGAAAATACAAGGAAGGCATGAGGAAAGATTCACAAAACCCATTTTAATTTTTTTTTTTTTAAATAATCGGTAATGTTTTTAATTTTTTTTTTAGAGTAGATTCTTGGGTATAATTGCATATGGGAGATGGAGGTAAATGAAGTCAACTAACGGTCAAAGGGGAGTTGGTGTTAAATCTAACGGAAAAGACCAACAATGTAGTGTTTTGCAAACTTTTTTTTAATTAAGGTAGTCTCTCGCAAAAAATATTATAAAAGGTAAGATTTCGCAAAAACGGAACTTTTAAAGGTAGGATTTCGCAAAAAACTCTTAAAGATAAGTTGACACAAAAATTGGACATCCATGCATGGATCGTATCCAGAGAAATGAAAGCATATACTTAAATTTGAAAATATTCGTAGCTACATTTGTTACATGAAGTGCCAATGAAGTATGTACTTCTACGAACATGCACTGTACTAAGACAGATTCTTAAAGAAACATACTCCATCATCAAGCGTGCCTTTTTTATTTATTTATTTTTTTTTCTAAGCTTTGTCATAGGGATAGGTATATTGTATTATTAGAAGACTTAGAATCGCATTTCGGAACGCTCATATTTTTGTAATCGGTTGTGAGCTAGTTGTCCAACATCGAAGTGTATGTAAGTACCTTATTGAATGGACTGCTCGTTGTTACGGTTGTTTTTAGGATGAAATCTGACAATTTAGATCATGTTCGATTGCTTCCTTAATTTATTACTAGCTTGTAAGTTGTAACCCCCACAATGTTTTGTTTCAAAAAGACTTGTGGAATACGACGAGTACTACATTCTTCAAACTAAATGCGTAGGATTATTACTAGTGGAAACTACAAACTTGTTACTATCTCTAAAATGAGAATTCACATGCAGAGGGAGAGACAGAGCAATGCAATATGGGCATCGCTCGTGACTTCGATAATGCACGTACATACAAATGTGGATCCCTAGCTAGGCTGGGCAACATTTGTTTGGCCCCAACTTCATCAATCAAATTCATGACTTATAAGCTGCCAATTCGTCCTCAAACAATGTACTCCTGCTCCTAGCCTCCTATACATGCATTGTCCTACTTGCTACATTGTCAAACTGAATGTACAATTTATCATAGTTTGTCATGCTAATTGAAATCTCTGGATTAAGTACTTGATTGGATACTCATCATGCCCATTGTTAAGCTATCATAATGATCTCTATAGTAAACATATGATACTACATCAGACATACAAACTCCGGAGGACAAATGCAACACTAAATCAGTCAAGATCGTCTACCCAGTTGATCGTAATAGTTTAAGCATGGACATTTCAGCTAAAGAGTATCAAGATCCAATAGTCATTGAAGAACGATTAGGAGTGGAGCTCGTAACTATGTTTTTGTTAGAACAACACTCCAACCGTTGCACACTTATACCTAGAGTTTAATAAACTTTATTACTTTGAGCAGAGACATTTCTTTAACACGCAAAAGAGTAGGAACTCTGTTTCTCGAAACTCCATCATAAAATTGGCAACCAAAAAACCAATGACATGGTCCTACTACATAAACTACAAAATTTTTGAATGGTTGGTAGGGAGTAGAATACAAAGTGGATGGAAATTCAAATTGAGCAGCATACATAGTTTATACACTAATATAGTTTATATATACACATAGGTAGAGTCCCATATTAAGTGCACCCCAGCTCACTTCTTAGAGTGTAAGACAGGGGATAGAAAACTAGACATCAAAGGCGCAAATCAAGCACCCAACTTGGAACACAACTCATCATATCTTCTTCACCCTCTCCCTTTTTACAACTGGTCCATCATTATTAACACCTCCCTTCAATATTAATCATGCATATATTGCACATACTTCACAATTTAGTCCCAATCTAACTTTTTTCGAGACGAAAAACGTGAAAGGGGTTATTCATTCATATCAAGTTCGCAGTAGTCTAAATAAATGCGATCAGATTTCTTGCATTTTGCCTCAACCAAGTGATCAAAAAAAAAAAAAATCATGATACAAGGGTGTTTTAGTAACCCTGGTAGTCCAGCTTCCAAGAGAAGCGATCCACATTCGCATTCTACGATTACTAGTGCTTGCTCTTCTTCGAAACAAAGTCTTATTACGTGTATATATTTGACTCGGTTGATTGACTCACCGATTTACCTTACACTCACCTGGTCAAAAACACCCAACTCGCATACTCTTACCCTCCACGCTCCCGATTGCTTCTCCCTCACGATTTCACTCCACCATTCGACGTTCTCGCTGTTCCGAACCCGACCCGGGTCGAAATCGGTACACCTTGATCAAGCTTATGTTTACGATAAGGAATTTTCTCCGAAGGATAGTAAGGTGAAGCTCTACTACGACTTCACTCGGGCTGAGTTCACTCGGTCCAACTCGGCCGAGCCCGAGTCAAGATTCTACCTCGCGCTCGTCCGCGACGGTCGGGTCGAGTTCTTCCTCGGTGACATGGCCGACGAGTTGACTCGGCGACTCGGGGTGAGTCGACTCAGGAACTCGGCCGAGTCAACGCTGCTCTCGCGGCGGGAGCACGTGTTCGGGCGGAGGAGCTACGCGACCCGAGCGAAGTTTCTCGGGTCGACCCGGTTAGTTGAAATCGAGTGCTCCGGCGGGACGATGAAGGTCAAATTCGACGGCGAGACGAAGTTGCACGTAAAAAGACTTGCATGGAAATTCAGAGGAAACGAGAAGATATTTATCAATGGAGTTGGAGTGGAATTTTATTGGGACGTTTTTAATTGGGTGAATAATGGCGGGAACGGTGGTAGTAACGGTCACAAAAATGGCGGGAACCACGGTGTGTTTGTATTTCAGGTGGGGGACGGTGGTGTTTGGCCGGAGATGGTGGGTCCCGAGAAGAAATTGTTGAGGAAGACTTCGTCGTCGCCGGGTGTGGCCCCCGCGGCGGTGGCATTGTCGCCGGCGGGATCGTGCTCGAGCGTGTGGCAATGGGCGGAGGAGAATAGTGATTGCGGAAGGAGCTCGTCGGGGTCGTCGTCTACGACGGCGAGGTCGAGTGGAAGTTTCGGTGGCGGCAGCGGTGGTGGTGGGTTTTCTTTGGTATTGTATGCTTGGAGACGTGATTAAGAATTCTTTTAGCATTCCATTAGTTTAATTATTTTTTTAGAGATTACGGTGGTAAATTATAAATGAAAATCGTAATTTTGGAGACGTAGAAAAAGGTTGGTAGTAAGAAATTTTCGATTTTTAGAGATTTTCCGGGAGTAGATGGTAGTGATCGTGGGTAAAAAATTGAAGGTGGTGTGTTCTTCAAGTTGTCACTATGTCAAATTGCCAATGTGTATAGTTTTTGGTTACATGAACGATTATTGACTTCATTGATTGACTTGGTAAACCCTTGTAATTGAATGAATTGTTATCACTCATCAGTGTTGTTTGAAGAAATTTGTTACGTATAAGAACGGATCCGATTACTCAATCGGACTTAATTTAAACATCATCCGAATGCATAACGTTATAATGTGAACCGAGTGAGTGTTACCGAAATTGAGTGTCACCACTCGCATTAGTCTATCCTAATTGTGCAGGCTACGAGAGCTGATGAACATGTCATACAATGACTCCAAAAATGGGTCCTCTAATTAGGGAAAAGTAAAGCACAATTAGTAGCTCAAGGACAAATTTAGTTGTCTTAAAGCATGATTAAACCTCAAAACATCATGATTAAAAGAACACAAAGTACAAATCATCAACATAGAAGAAGGTTAATTATTCAAAAGTACCACACAAAAGTTTTCAAATAAGCACAAAGATAAATGGCCCACAGAAATTTGTAATCCGTAAAAAAACACAAGGCATGGGAAACAAATTGATAAGTAAATTGCTCAAAACAAGGGGCATTTGAAATACAAGGTTTTTGTTAGCTTAGGATTCTTGAGGCAACAATCAAACACTAGTGATGATGATGTGCCCCGTCTTTGTCTTTCATTTTCAAATGTCTATTTTTATGTAAAGTTTGGAGTCGAAGAAAATCCAAACAGAGAAAGCTCATTAACAGCCTTTTTTTGTTGCAAAAGTCCCGACTTTATGGGGTCACATACCTAAACAATTTGATGCATTGCTGTGATTTCCTCGATGCTTATACCATGTTCCGAGAATTATGATAAACGTATTCTCTATCATACATTTCTAATTGTTCTGTCAATTCTATTCTTAATTGTGATTTTGAGAGTGAAGCAGCATGTTTATCATGTTCCATAAACCACGATATTATGTAAGTTCTGCCATAACTCACCTTCATAATATGATTGCCAAATTTGCCACTTATCATTTGGGGTTGAATTTTTCTGCTTTGTAAGCCTAATCCAGGCAAGTAGGTGGCTTTTAAAGATTCTGGTCCAACCATGCGTAAATGTTGCTCAAAAGCCGTGGACAATCTTTACAATTTGTAGACGTCTAGAATAAGCTCTTGACAAAGACTTATTAGGGTACTCGTGGTACGACGAGGTGTGGATGTTAGAATTTCAAATTTCAAGTCTAGATACGATCGTACCAGCATAGGAGCGTGGCGTAAAATGGTCTACTCCGTATCTACAATGTAATAATGTTGAGTACTCGTACATGGCCGTGATCTACAATGTAATGTTGAGAATAAGGTTGCGATCTACATTGTAATGAATAAGGTCGCGATGGGAAGAACAGGATTCTACAAGTTCATTTACGAGTATACGACTCCAAGTGACTTCGGGTGTACTGTATCATTTTTGGTAGGAAAGGGAACGGAAAGAACCCACCCCTCCCCACTTCCCATACTTCAACATAAACCACAACTGATCATCTTACGTTGCTTCGGATCCCTTCATTCTTCAATATCATCGACTGCGAATCTATAATCACAATGCGCACACGAAAGGATTCCTGTGCTATAAGGCAGTCATCAGGAAGGGAAGAGTCACATAATGCATCAAAAGAAGTCCGAGGAGGGTTGTCACAGAATAAAATAGAAGATGAGAGATGACTATAGATCCCAAAGAAAATATAATTCACTTTTCAACAATGAAGTCCACTATTCGACTACAATAACAGCACCATCAGCCTCTTTGAACTAAGCGAAAACGATCCACCAATGGTGAGGAATCAACCAAACTACAAAAGTTGCAATAATACAGAGACAGTTTCTAGCAACAATCTCTGACATGGAGAAGCCGCTGAATCTTCCTCATACGCACCAATTGCAAATCGAAGCAATCATAAGCGATTGATAACAGCTTCCACTTCTGCTGGAGAGTACAAGTGATAGGTTGGAGAGACCTTTGCGATATCGACATTGTTTGGGGTCACCTAACAAAAACACCAGGATTGAGTTACAGCTGGCAGTTACTTAGTAACCTTCGAAAACAAAGGTGTAGACAGATGAGAGAAGAACAAAGAATACAAAGAACTGCTACCTTTTCCTCCATAACCTGCTTCAAGATGGAAAGAGCTATTGTCTCAGCTTCTGCAAAAGTTAGATCCTGAGGATGAAAAGATATGGAGTCAGAACAGATCTCGATAAGTCAATTATCAATGAAGTCCCATAGACCAAAAGAGAGCTCAAGAAGACCCAAAACCCGATACACTTGGTAGTTGAATTCAATCAACCCAAAAATTACCTACAAACACCACATCTTGTAATTTATGATAATTGGATTACACTACTTGAGCACTAAAAAGGTTACACTAATCTCAAACCATCTTGTTAATTATTAATTATTTACGTCTGTTTGAAATTTTTCAAGAACAAGCACGGGAGATGTGCCTTAAGTTGTACATTCCATATCCAATCTTCCTATGATTTCAAAATCTCTCTGGCGACAATGGTAGGCCGAGAAAGATTGGATTTGCATGAAGGGAGTATGTAAAGTCAACATGAGGCTTAGGGTTAAGATTGGGACTGAAGTCTCAATGGGACCTCCTTAGTAGGGTAGTTTTATAGCCGTTAAAAGTTCCTTAGCGGGAAAGTGCAAGAATGTGCTTAGGCAAGGCATAGAAGGCGATAAAAGGGTGATTCTTTTTAAGTGATAAGATCCAAACCTTGCCAAGCCTCCCCTTACCTATTCCCTCACCTCCCCAGTTCATGAAAAGAGGCAATCTACAAAGCAGAGCATGGGTTTTATGATATTTTAGGAGTATTCACATGTTTGCTCTTTTCAGACCAGATGTTAGTTTAGTTTATTTTTCTACACTGGCGACTTTTTACTCTAAGGTACAATGGTTCATCAATTTTTGACCCTTCCACAAACCCTTCTGAGCCAAATGTTAATAGAGGGAGAACTAGTGACTAGACAGCAACTGTGGTCCATGTAAGAAGAAATACCCACAAGAGGATAGAACTACTTTAGCTTATATCTCATGTGTTCTTCAAGGGATGGGATTTGGAGACATAGGTTCTTACAGAGAGAACAGACAACTTACATGACACATACTCCACAAAGTAATACTAAAAGAGAGGGTTGTTGTCCTCAATTTTGGAAAATTTGTTGGTTGTTACTATATAAAATGGTTGTGACTAGGCTTAGGATCAAAAGGTCATCAGATAATGCGGTTTTGTGCAATCTTTTAGAGGTTGATGCATGGACAAGCTAACAAGGTTTAAGCAGCAGCAGCCAGAGTTTTCAAAGTATGGACTATGGACCATTTCTTTCACTTCTGCAATTGCTGGTCTGTTTAGCTATGCTTTATAATGTTTTTCTTTTTTTGTAGACATATGAAAGGGTATAGAAAACTACAGTCAAGTGACATACAGTTCTGTATTGTTCCTGCAAGGAGCTGTCGGCACCCTCAGACCCTGAACCAATAGCTTTTGCGTTGCATTGCCAGAATGTACCAGATGGATCTGTGTAATATCTGTATCAAGAGAAATCATATTTACAAAGATCATTACAGATGTCTACCATAACTAGGTACCACACATACAATGAAGTAAGCAGATATTTATCCTACTTTTTGGCAAGAAGATATATCCTATTTTCAGGTGTGAAATTTAAAACAAGGAAGTGTAGACATAGTAGAATTGAACTCACAAGCTCGGTCCATTTTCATCATGGCCTGCAATAAGGAGAGATACACCAAAAGGGCGGGACTGCATCATAAGAAACATATCATCAGAGGATTAAAAAAAAACACAGAGTTAACAGTCATGTGAAAACGTTCACTGAAGTCTGAAGACCTCCGTATCAATGACTATTGGGGGAGGGAAGTGTCCACTTAATCTTTTGTCTTTGATTATAAAACCTATCATTATACATGGTAACAAGAAGGGGTAACACAGCAGCAGCATTGGTTTAAGACTTAAAATTAGTACAAGAAAAACAGCAGGAATACCATGTAAAAATTAAAATCCAACTGAAGGACGTAGCTGGCCTAACTACTTAAAACTGGCCTGCAGAACGTCTAGATTCTAGAACAAGTGGGAAACTGGTTTCATGATAGTATGGGGTTCAATTAAATTTGACCAACTATGTATATGATTACTGATAGGTGATTTTGAATGATTTATATACTATCAACAAATATATGGATAGCCCAAGCAGCGCAGGGGACACATACTAGTTTCATAGTGTCCTTGATAAATTTCAAGTGGAATTAGATTTCAGATGTGTAAAGAGTGAGGCACTGACTTAGGCTGTGAGAGATTTCAGGATTTTTTTTAATTGGTTGTTGGTGAATAAGATGAAGAACCAGAAATGAAAGCAGGAGGATGGGCTCATCTGGATCAAGAAGAGGGTAAAACAAAAGCTGTGACTAGCACATGGCAAAGTTGACATAGGAGCTAAAGAAATGTGCAACTTAGCGTTTTGCTAAAAAAAAGGTACTTTTCTGCACGAAAGATACAGTTTTTATTTTTGGGTGAAAAAAAATCCTACAACTAAAATTGAAAAAAAAAAAAAAAAAAGAGAAATTTCTGCCAAGGGCCAAGGCGATTCTGAGAAAACATCAGTGACGACCTCAGAAGAGTGTCATGTCCAGGATAGAGTATTATTGGTTGATTTCGGAAACAGATTCTAGAATCAAAATTAGGTTCTATTCCTCAAAACTAGACTCTAGAAGAACTTTTTTAGTTCCACCCCAAATTTATTTTCAGTGATTTTTACTTTGCTTCATCAATTTTCGTGAACCTCTCTTTTCGTTTCTGTTAATAAGAGAGAGAGGGGACACAATTGCGTCATTAACTACATTATACCAAAGAAATATCAGCTCGGGATTTAGTCCAAACATTCCAGATCTGAGTATCTGTAACGCGTATATATACTAATTACATAATTAGTGACCAGAAAAAGCTATTATTCTACACCCACATGCACAAATAGAAGGTACCCTAAAAGAAGAAATATGCAGAAGGGGCTCAGGATAAAAACACAACTCACCATGGACTCTTCATCACCTTCTCCAAACCGAAGTGCTAGATCACACAGAGCCTGTGTCGTAGACTCAACTGTCATTGGTTCACCATAGGAAAATCTATGGTTCTG
>JBBYHQ010343338.1:0-12684 GCA_038382645.1 Spergularia azorica
TTATCAGAGGCTTATTATCAAACAAATGATAACCCCCCTTTGAAATCCTAGTTTTCTCTTCAATAGACTTAAATCTCGCTACAAACAGATTCCCAGGCAAAATTGCTATGTTATCCAACCCTTTTTTTCCCCAGATTCTCCATAGAAACCCTTCCATTACATCAAAGGGGGGATTGGCTCCTAGAACATAACAAATCAAAGCAGTAGACCAATAAGAAATAACTTCCTCAATGTCCTATGGTGTTAATTGAACTACAGGCTTGGTTGCAGAATCTTGCTTCTTCGTACCAGACCCTTGCTTCCATCCTCGCACTTCAGTCCAATTGCTACTGTCCTCTTCACCCATTTCTGGGTTTACTTCACGATCACCACCGCCAGGTTCTGTAGCTTCATCCTCTTCATCAAGCAAGCTCTCATCATCCGACATATTCAGTGGTGGTATAGGTTGGATCTCATTCATCGATTTAGTCTTCAACACATCACTAGATGTCGGGTGCTTCTTGTGAAATTGGGCTACATCCTCATCATTTTTGTGGGAATTTTGCTTAGATTTTCTCTTACTCTTATTATTCCTACGTTTTTTGTTACTGGAATTCTTACCCCTCGCCATAGCTAAGAAGCTTGAATTGATCCGTACAATGTATTCGAAACCCTAATTCTGGAGAATTAAAGTTTCTCTCTCTATCACTTTCTCTCTCTTCATTTTAGATTGTGTTATGTTGTATTATTATCGTGTTATACTCGAACCAATTCGAGTTTTGTTGAGGCCACTGTAACACCCCGTATATTTTGGGAATTACTTTAAGTCGGGTGTTACTAATTATATTTATTTTGTAGTTATTTATGAAAATTATTAATATGATTTTCATATTTTAAAAGGGATTTTAATTTGGTTTTATATAATTAAGTAATTAAAATAAAATTAAAGCAAACTATTTTAATTACGAAATGACGTTTTTGCCCTTGCTTATTCCTAAACCCACTTATATCAAACCCTACATCGCCATAACCTCACCACTGCATCATCATCGATCACCTTCATCGCCATCTTTTATTTCGTTCGCGATACATCGCCGTCACCTTCGGATGCCTACCGACGCCTATCCTCAACCCGGTTTTGGACGAAACTAGTACCGTTATTCCCCTTTTCTTTCCTCTACACAACGGTATGAATTTCTCAAAGCTTTATTAAAGTTGATCCGACATCGTCGTTCCATATTTTCCCGATTAACTTTGGTTTATTATGATTTTATTAGTTGCTCTCCTAGTACCATTGTTCATCATGGTTTTTATAAGATTTTAACTTGTTTTTATTAATAATTTGAGTTGGGTATGTTATTAAGGGTTGTTCGTAGTATTTTCGTCCCTCTTGTTTGTGTTGTCATTGATGTCGCTTGTTTTGTTGTTAATTGTTGTGGTTGTTGTCGTGGCTGGTCTATGTGGGTGGTTGTTAATTTTGGTTGTTGGGTTCTCATGGTAAATGGTAGAGCAGAAGGCTCTATTTTTGGGGCGTGATACAGCTCTGTTTTGGGTCGGTGTTGGTGTAGTCGTGGCGTTGGTATTGGGCTGGCATTTACATAGTTGTAGTCGTGAGTGTCATTGTAGCAATTGTCGTTGTTATGTTATCGAGGGGCTGTTATTAGTGTAGTATATGTGCATTAGATCGGGCTAGTGAATGGATGATGAAGGTGTGTTAGTTTTGTCTAGAAGATGGTCAGGAGGTGCATGGTATCAATGGAGTTTAGCTAGTTAGTTAAATACTAATTGGGTTATTTAGATTATACGTTGGTTAAGTCTTAATCCTTATTAATTTTGGCTATTGTTTGGTGTTGTATATAGCTTGTGGGTTTAAGGAGGTTCCGTTTGTCGTATTTGAAAAAGATAATTAAGGAGAAGCTAGTAATTACGGTAAGAACGTCAACTCTCGAGCTTGAGCATGTTTTATTGTCTTCTAAAGTGATCAATTCTTGTCTCATTTATATTGGCTTCTATGCTTTTATTGATTGATCACAATATCTCTTGTTGGGTTGGGAATTGGTTATATATCAAATAAAATATCTAATCATGGTTTGAATATGAGTTATGGTAAATGGGATTTTCTTCTATACACTCTAGAGTAATGTGTTAACTCCTCCGGGAGTGCTCGTTTACGAATGATTCATTATACCTCTGATCAAGGTAACTCTTAACTGGATTAGCTACCAGTTATCTATTAGAACCTCCTCCTTGGCCGGTTACATCCTGGCCCTCTTGCGAGAATTGTGTACACTCGGGTTCTTTTAGGGTGGTTTGGATTGATTAGCTCTAGAGTTGTTCCTGGTTATGGGTAGGACCCTTACCAAAGATGGGTTGCTGATGCGGAGTGCCCATTCCTGTATATTTGGTTCTTCTCTCTGAAATTCATAATATGATTATTGGTTCCATCTCTCTCTAATCATGTTGGTTAATCCTTTGATTGTAAGCGTTGCTTGTTCAGCTACGTGCCTCAAAGGCGTGTATCTTATTTTCCTGTCTTACTTTGAGTTCCTACTCAGCCAGTTTGATGACGTTCGTTTGTTTGGGTTTGTCCCTACCCTATTCTGGGGCCTATGTCATTTTTCGATGGTGCAGTTGACAGGTGTGTCTGATGGTGATATGTTGAGCTTGCGGACGTCTGCATTCATGGGTCTTTTCATTTAGACAATCGTTGAACATTTATTATTACATTTGGATTTTGGATTTGGAATTTGTAAACTTTGACTAAGTCTTCCGTTGTCGTACTATTTTATTATTTACATTTTGGATTTATTATTTTGGTTTTCGCCTTGCAATTAACTTGGTTAGTTAATTGTGGCATTATAATCCTAGGTTTTCATTATTTAACTGAGTCGAAAATTTAGGGTTGTTACAGCCACAATGATGTGTCATTGTTATGTTTTACCGAGTTTGGATCGGTTTGAGCATAGGTGCGTCAGTTAGGGGTTCAGGTAAGTTTTGGACGGGTCCTCAGTCAGACCTAGTCAAATCATAATCGGGTTGGGTGGGTAATTGAGGTTTCTTATCACTTTTGAGTCTTAAGACATGTGCAATTCAACTTATTAAACAGTGTTTTCAAATCAGATCAGATTTATTCAATTCAAATCAAATCTGACCAGTTTCATTCAAATCCAATCAAATCAAATCAAAATTATCCAAATAACAATCAATTAATCTAGCCTAATTATAGTTTGTAATTCGTCTAAATGCAGTTAATTTATCAATATATTCCGTTCAGATCAAATCAAATCAATTTCATTCAAATCAAATCAATTTCATTCAAATCAAATCAGTTCAATTTAAACCAGATCAAATCAAATCAGAAAAATGCAGTCTGGGCCTTACTCATTATCATATCTAACTCACAAACCCAATTAAGAATACGTCCAGATCCGATAGAGTTTTATGATAACTCTATCGGGTAGAGTTCCTCTCATCACAGCCGCACGTTATAAATCAACGTTCTACATTCTCTCCCCCCACTAACTACCTCAAAAAGAAATTAAAAAAAGAATTTTTAATAAAAAGAAGAACAACAACGAGGAGAGAGTGAATAGAAGAGCGTCAATAACAATCCCAAAACTGGAGAATTCCCACTAAAACTTTTAGAAGAATCTGGAAATGAACCTTGCAAAATCTAGGGCAAACAACTTACATATATATATAGATATATATCAACAATATTACGAAGAAGACTCTCTCGAGTGGGTGGATATGAGTACTTGCGTCACCGAAAAATGAATCAAATTGGTAAGTCAATTCTATCCCACTGTGCCAAGCAATCAACGACCCATTTCATGGTTCATAATTCATGTATATATATTGATCACGTTTCATTTTTCATGTTATTGTACAATTTAGTGTGCCAATAATCTTGTGGTCGGTAGAATTCTTGAAATAAGGAGTTATCGATGATAGCAAATTAGCAATGTGATTGTAAAACAGATTTGAATAAATTTTGGACAATGTTGTATCAATCTGTTATATATATAAATGCTAAAGTGATGCCGGATACATAGCATGGTTTATGTACGTGGCATATTATGCAAAATGCTACCAAACATTTGATACATGACGGGTCTTCTGTTCTTAACGACTTCAAAACATGTATCTATGACTATGAAGAAGAGGCCATCTTTGAGGAAGCTTTCGAAGTTTTACGTGGGAAAGTTCAAAATAGTTCTTGGTTGAAAAATATATATGGTTTAAGAAAGAAATGGGAAGAGTGCTACATGTCAAATGTATTTTCACTCGATATGAGGAAAACACAATTAAGTGAAAGTTTAAATTAAGATATTAAAGAGTATCTACAGTGCAACTTGGACATAATGCGTTTTGTACCCACTTTGAGAGAGTCCTTAAGCAAAAACGTGACAATGAAATAAAATCAGTATTTGAATCTCGAGAGAAATTGTCGAGACTTAAGCTCCAGAGAACTCCCTTACTAAGGCGAGTTGGGCAAGTGTATACTTCTAAGATATTTGAAGCTTTTCAAGATGAGTATGAATGGTCCACAACAACATATATCAAATCTCTCCTAGAAGGTTAGCCCGCTGATGAGTATAGAGTTGGAATTTCAAACCTTGAGAATGATATGGATGTTGAAATGGAGCGTCGTGTGTTTGGCAATGCATCAACCTAAAATGTAACACCCCGACTCATCGCTTGAGTCGGAAGTAGTCACCAATGGCAGCTTGTCAATCTGTGGGTTGACCTCACATACCAACATGGGTCCTTCTGGCGCAATTTGACCTCACTCATGCACACCCTAGAAAACTTCCCAGGAGGTCACCCATCTTGAAGTTACTCTCAGTCAAGCACGCTTAACTTTGGAGTTCTAATCACATGAGCTTCATAAAAGGAAAGTCGACTTTGTTGGTATGAGTAGCACTATCAATCCTCTTCAGGACCTCATATGAGCCCTTAATCTCTTATAAACTTCCTCCGAAATTTGGGGTATTACACTCACCCCCTCTTAAGAAAGCAACATCCTCGTTGCGACTAGAAGCCAACCATAGATTAACTCCATGATCTTTCCCCCGCTAGGCTGCTGATCTGGGGCACTCATGACCACAAGATCAATACGCGGTTTGCAGGGTTGCTCTGATACCATTTATAACACCCCGATTCATCAAGTGAGTCGAAAGTAGTCACCTATAGCAGCTTGTCAGGCTGTGGGCTAACCTCACAGACCAACACGGGTCCTTCCGGCGCATTTTAACCTCACTCGTGCGCACCCTGGGAGACTTCCCAGGAGGTCATCCATCTTGAAATTACTCTCAGTCAAGCACGCTTAACTTTGGAGTTCTAATCACATGGGCTTCCTAAAAGGAAAGTCGACTTTGTTGGTATGAGTAGCACTATCAATCCTCTTAAACACCTCATATGAGCCCTTAATCTCTTATAAACTTCCTCAAAAATCTGGGGTATTACACAAACTGCTATATGCAGCTGCAAAATATTTGAAAGGGGTGGGAATTCTATGTTGTCACCCATTGAAAGTCCTTGATACTATGAACATTAAATTGATTCCCCAAAAATACATTTTGAAAAGGTGGACGAGAGATTTTTATGCAATGAGATTGTTAAACACAGTACTGAGAGAACTGTTCTTGAGGACCCTCACTTGGATGCTACTTGTAGATATAGGGCTTTATGCCGCAAATTTATTAAAGTGGCTTCTGAAGCAGCTAACTTTAAAGAATCACTATCATATTTTGAGAAGGCGGTAGATGGTGTGACCGTTGAGGTCAAGAAGATTTTTTTCAAGTATGAACTTAAAAAAGGATGGAGTAGCTTCATCACCTTAAGATATTTCTCAAAAGAGAAACATGAAAAGTCACCATAATATAATATAGAAAATGAAGCGCCAGTGGTATGTATGATACAATAATAGTCTGCTTATATAAAATTTGTTTTTTTAACAGCTAACAACCTTTTGTTTTGGTTGGTATTGTTTTAATGCAAAGTGGTAATCAGTGCGTAGCAAGGAGAATAGCGAATCAGGAGACTATACCGCTTGCTGAAGTCACGAGCAATGAGTTGCTAACAGTAAGTTTTTTTTTTTTTGTTTTTTTTTGTGTGTGTTTGTGTGTGTGTGTGTCTCGTGTTCTATGATTTAGTTTTGATTCATTTGTGTTTCAACTGATTGGCATCTACGTAACCTAACTCAGGTTCAATGTATTGCTGCTGGTTTTGTAGAGGACGGGTACATTCCAAATCAGGTATGAAATTTAGTTCAATTTACGTGTATACCTTGTGGTAAAGTGCATATAACTAACAATGGGACATGACATTGGTTGTCGCCATGTAGGATGTTAATTCACGACTTAGTTCTCAAACCATTTTCAATGATATATCCAATAAATGTTGGTTAGGTATGTGTGAATATTGCTCATCCTTCTCATTTGTGTTTTAGATTAAATGCTAAGATTTACAATAACAAAATTTTTTTGACTTGAAGGTGTTAATGCAAATGCAGGGTTATGAACTAGAGTGGTTTGCGTAGAATTTGACCATGTGGGCATGGAGTGTATCCAGCTACACCAAGGATGTCCTAGTTATTGATTTTCCTAGATAGTTTTCAAATTGATTTATTGTTTACATTTAAATTACACAAGTAAGCGAATGCAAACTAATTATGTAAATGTCATGGCCATATATGTTATTTGGGGAGTAATTCTAACAAGCCTCACTAGTTTCATTCAGTTTCTTTTTAAAGGAAAATTATGACCAAAGCTGAATATTAAGTGCTTAATATGGGTTGAGAAATCCTACGTAGGAGTCAAACCTACATCTTTGTGTGATTACACATTGCTCACCCATATTGAGGTAATAGGCTCCCAAAACAGCGGTGATAAACATTTGAGAAAGTCAGCAGCACAATCCACCACACCAATTTGATGTTCTAATTATCTTTAACATCAGCATTTCCTAAAGCAAGTAATGTGCCAACTATTGGAGTAGGTGTCCTCCGACAGTGATGCGTTGACGAATTAAATCTAATTAGGAATAAACCTGAGATATATTGAATATACTAAGTCAATTGATTAACGTAAATTGATAACGATTGGCAGACTAGAGTTTGACGTTATTGTCGTTTGATGGCGGTAATCAACGATCCCTCTCGGTCACACCGATAAAGATAGTTTCTCCAAATGATATTATATTTGTATTTTATACAATATAATATAACCCTAATATTAGATAAAGACATGACTGATTATAAAAGAAAGTGTTTTATGAGTTTGGAAATCAAGTCGAACAATTATGGTTTTTGTGTACATAGACAAAATTGACAATTAGCTAAAAATACAAAGAGTTGTATCACTACGCCAAAAAACGCTTTTGACACCGGGTCAAAAATCATGATGACACCGGTTACACCCGGTGTCTGGATTGCCGATCACTACAAAAACAACCGGTGTTGAAAGGTAAACATAAGACATCGGTTCGGCCCAAAACCGGTGTCATATGTGTTAAATATGAATTAATTTATACACACATAAGACAACGGTTATATGACCAACCGGTGTCGTATGTTACCATTTAAAAAAAAAATCCTGGGTTAGCAACAAGTTTATCATCGTGTTGTCCACCGTCATCAACATCTTCTTCCAAGTCTTCTCCCTCCACCTTGTTGTTCTTCCCCATCTTATGTTTCTTTGCCATCATTTTCTTTACTACCTCCACAAGATGGACCTGAAATGCAATAACAAAACATTATCAAACTTAATAAAAAAATTATCATTAAACATGAGGCAAAGAAATTTACAAGGAAATTAAAAACGAAAACCAAGCACTACATCATGGCGTTCTTTAGAAAATCTGGGTTTTGGGAAGAAAAAAAAAAGAAATCAAAGCAAAAATGTAATGAATGAAAAGGAATCATAGATCTATTAAAAACGAAAAACTCAACGTACCTATCATCAAATTTAAATTTCTGGAGTAAAACCCAACATCAAACACACGTTAGAAAAATAAAACATATTTAAATTTTGGATCTATAAAAATCACATAATACACATCCCCCCTAGATCTTAACCCTAAATAAATTTCCGATTTCAACAAAAAAACATAATATAACTCGAATTAAAAACGGAAGAAAAAACCCTTACCTAAACCATCAATCAGTTAAAACATCATGTACAGATCAAGAAAGAAGAATCAAAGGATGAAGATGTTGGGAAAAGGGTTGATATAAGGTTGATGATTGAGATGAGGGATAGAGGGTTGTTTTGAGGTGGGACTGTGAGAGTGAGATAGAGAGTTTGTTGTTTTGTTGAAGGAGGAAAAGAGTTGAATGTGTAAAGGAGAGAGGGAATAGAAAGGGGCGGGTTGATTGACGGATATAACAAGGAATGTGAATTAAGAAGTTTTTTTTTTTTTTGACACATAAGACACCGGTTGTTCATAAAACCGGTGTTAAAAGTGCCCCTAGAATTTTTAATTTTTTTTATCTTTCCTTTCTAATTTGTTTTAGCTATTGTTTTTTTTTAATGGGTTATAACACCGGGTGACGCACAACCGGTGTCTTATTGTATTTTAACACCGGTTTTTGTGTTCCCGGTGTTATATGTTATTTTTGGCGTAGTACTAGTATATCATTAGCTAATTTGTTGACTAATTATATATAAGGTTTTAGGGTTTAAATCTCATAAAACTAATCCATTTTGTGAGATTTTTGGAGAGCTTATTTGGTGGATCAAGGGAGAAGGTTTCCGAACTTGGAAACTCAAGATTAAGGAGGAGGATCCCCATTAATTTGCAGCTCAAGATCCTTCATTTGAAGGAAGGTCAAAACTCCTCTTGATTATTAAGGTATAAAAACATGTTTTATTACCTTATTTATGCTTTAATCTTACATACAACTAAAGATTCTTAGCTAAACTTAATTAGGAGTAATTAAGTACTAATTAGAGGAGTCTAATTAGAGGCTAAACAACTTACACCGCCTCCATGGTGGACCTGGAAATAATAGTCTGTTTTGCAGACCTCCACGACACGGCACCACCTGCAAGTGTAAAAACACAATCACTTGTGGACTTTGTCTCCTCGGTTATCCAATTCGTATCTGTATAACCTTCCAACACATCTGGAAAACCGGAATAAGTAATAGCATAATTAGTTTTAAGAGAACTCATTTCATCATTTACCGCATCCTTCCAAAAAGGAGCATCTACTGATAACATAGCCTCACTATAGGTCTTTGGGTCATTTTCAAGTAAAGAGGTATAAAAGTCGTTACCCAAGTCTTTGGCTTTCCTAATCCTCTTACTTCTCCATGGTTCAGCACGTTCAGGCCGATTCATGAGAAGTAGAGTTATCAACCCTTATATGAGAGTTAGACTCCTCACCGACAAACCTTGGGCAATTTATTTTTCAAAGGAAAAATATTTTCAAAGAAAAAGGCATCTCTAGACTCCATAATTGTGTTATTAGAAATGTAAGGAATTTCGAAACTAATAACCGAAAAACCTATAAGACGTGTTGTGTACAGAGTAGCCAAGGAAAACGCAATCAACCGTCTTAGGGCCGATTTTTCTCTTCTTAGTAATAGGAATACTTACCTTGGCCAAGTACCCCCACACTTTAAGATGTTTGAGTGAGGACTTCCTACCTTACATAACTCATACGGTGTCTTATCGGAGTTCTTGTATGGGATTCTGTTAAGAATCATACAAGCGGAATAAAGGGCCTCACCCCAACAATTTTGGGGTAAACCTGAACTCAACAACATAGCATTAACCATATCGAGCAAATATCTATTTTTTCTTTCAGCAACACCGTCAGAGGGTTATAAGGAGTAAGTTCATGAACTATACCGTTGCTCACATAATCATTTCTGTTGGAGCATACTCACCTCCTCGATCCAAACGTAGAAGCTTTATTTTTCGCTCCGATTGATTTTCTACTTCAGCTTTATAAATTTTAAATTTATCAAAAATTCACTTTTAGCACAAATTAAAAAAACATAACAATACTAAGAGTAATCGTTAATGAAAGTAATGAAATACTATTTGCCACCACGAGTCAGAACGTCGTTGCTGTTACAAATGTCACTATGAAGCAGCTCAAGCAAAGTCGTATCCTTCACCACTGACTTGTGTGGCTACCTGGGTTGTTTTCCCTGCACACAAATTTGACATTTTTCTTTGACATTAATAGTAGACTTAGGAATAAGATAAAAAAACATCATTCTTTTCATTTTAATACGATTAACTTGACCAAGCCGACCATGCCACCGTCCGTCACAACACAACCCAATAAGATGAGTAGTCACCTATTAGACCCATATATCATTTCCAGGCTCTAAAAGGTGAAGGCCTTGTTCGTAGTATGATGGTAGAAATCTATTATAAACCGATCATGTGAGCTTTAGTTTCCCAATGTGGGACAAACCAACTCCCGAAACCACTTTCCAAATTCCGTAGTGTTACAACAACACTCAACATAACAACACTCAATATTAGCAACTGATAAAGACGAACAAGAACTTTCATTGATAGGAGAAGGCATTACACTTAAACGGAACAAACCATCAGACAAGAAACCTTTGCCAACAAACTGACTGCGTCTAGTAATTACAACTTTATTAGACTCTAAAACAACTTTGTAACAATTTCTAACTAAGCATGCTGCACTAATCAAATTCTTCCTAATATCGGGTACATGAAGTACTCCATCTACACTCAAGACGTTCTCGAACGACATCCCTAAATCGACTTGGCCTTCTCCTAAGACGAGAGCTACACTCCCATTTTCATTGGCTACGATTCTTTGGTTAAATACCTGGTAGGACGAAAAATAATTTTTATCAGCGCAAACATGAATGTTAGCCTCAGAGTTAATCCACCAATCATTAGTCTCAAAAACAAGATTCAACTCTGGGCTAGGGGCTAAGTACCTGTTACCATGGGAATCGGGGTCAACGTCCGTAGTCACGACATTGGCCAGAGCTTTACGAGGGGGTTTCTGACCATTCTTAACTTGACCGTTACGGCGATAACAGTTTCTAGCGATGTGGTTTGTCTTGCCACATACCCAACACTAAAGTTGACTCTTATTGTCAAATTTGGTCCGACCATTAAAGCCCTTGTTGTTGTCCTTATCCCCAGAAAATTTGTTGGGACCACTTTTCTTAAAAAATTTGTGTTTAGGTTCATAGGAACCTTAAACATTCAAGGTTTTAGGTTGATGGTCATTTTTGGCAGAGGGTTTGGACTTAGAACGATGCCTATCCTCAATTCTCAAAGCGATAAACAAATCATCAAGAGTAAAACTATCAGGTTTGTGCCTAAGACCTCTAGCAAAGTTACTCCAAGGAAGTGGGTAATTTTCTAATCAAAGACGAAATATAAACATACTCACTTTGCTGAATACCCTTAGACTTCATTTCATAAATCAAATTCTCGAAATCAATCAACTGATCAGACACACTTAAGTTATCAACCATTTGAAAGTCTAACCAATCATCTATAGTAACACGTTTAAGACTCCTTTTGGCTTTACCATAACGACGATCAAATGCTTTCCACAACTCAATAGCAGACTTAGAATCACGAAAAATACTATAAATATTATCAGACAAAGCACTTAAAATACGACCATGACATATAATGTCTTGGGCAATATGGTCGTCGGTACTGGTGGTAGTAGTAGCCTTAGTAGTCGATGGGGATGATTGAGGCACAAGGGTGGCGCTGGGAGTTTTGATCGAAGGGGGAGTGACAGTAGGAGTAGGACTAGAAGTCTTGCTTTTGGGCTCACATGTCACAGAAAACAAACCAACCTCAGTCAACCAAAACTTCATTTGATGTTGCCAGCACAGGAATTTTTTACCATCAAATTTTGCAGGCTTACTAGACAAAGAGCTAATGATATCCATAACAGCCTAAATTCATTGAAATCAATATTCCTCTCTAAACTTGTTGGAAAATCAACTCACGAAAAACCAAATAATCAACCATACAAAGGGGAAATCAATTAAATTAGGACAAATCAAACAAAAACAAAACAATCAAACTTAAATTAAAACAATAAGAGTAGAGATTACACTGGCATGGGTCGAAGCACGCCGTAGCGCTATCTTTAGAGAGGAATACGCCCCCACTGCATTGGTAAACTCGTAACCGCGTCCCTCTCCAAGATTCCACAACCCGTGGTGCTCGTCGGATGCAGCGAATAGAACCCCGAAGCAATAGATTACCAAGCTCAAAGGATGATTAATTAAGTGTTTATGTGTTTAGTAATTAATTGTAGAAGGAAGAAATTTACAGTTGAAATGATGGAGGGAAGACGCAGGAAGAAGATGAATAAGCAGACAAGTATAATGCTTGTCAAAGAAATATCTGCATGTTCCCAAAAAGAACAGCCACCCCTTTCTATATACTCGTATATATTATTAGTTGTATAAATGAGGAATAGTGGACAAACCGCCACACCAAAAAATTAGCCATTGAACCTTTCATTTCGGCCCACTTACCAACAAACATCCCAACGGCTTGACCAAAACAAAAGGCTTTCTAACAACCCACAAACGTCTATCCTATAATTTAGGCCCAAGGTTGACCAACAGAAAATTGATACCCGTAACTAGAGCCGGCCACGGGCCGGGCGGGCCAGGGCTAGTGCCCCAAAAGTCGAGCACTGGCACTAGCCCTAGCTACC
>JBBYHQ010343349.1:0-12683 GCA_038382645.1 Spergularia azorica
CAACCCACGCACACTCCACGTGGTCATTTGTGTTTGTCTTTAGTGTGTGCTACACTGTTCCGTAGCCAACTGTGGGAAAAATTTCGGCCCTCCTTGCTGTTTGCCTGGTCAGTTTAATCTTCGTTTATGTAAATGCTACTAGCACCAGTAAACCAATAATCCACATAAACTCACGATCATGTCAAAGGCACATTGTCGAAATTACGACTACTACTTCCAATTCCGTGAAATTGCAATGGTCCGACTTTCACACTTTTCGAGATGATAAAAAGATACGAACACAATTTACTGTAGTTTAACTAGCTAGAAACGAGTTCCCTTTCTTAAGAGTAGCTAGAAACGAGTTTTGATTTCTTTCTTAACCGTTCATCAAATTATTCAGAATTTCCATCTTACAGCAGAATTACTTATCATGAAGTACGCAAATAAATCACATTCAACTTGGTCCAAATCTGCTGAAAGAATCAAGTTCATATTGATCTTAGAACACCTAATTTTCTGCCTTGTACAAATTTTAAAAGACAGAATGACTACAACATTGCAGGTTGAGTTTTATTTGCAACTACTACATACACATTCACTTTCATGTTATACACATTACAATAAGATCAATAAAATCGCGGCTAAGTCATTGCTCGTAACAGAGGTGATTGAGCAATAGGTGAGTGAGGGGATCCAATTTGCGAAATCCCCATGAAATCCTCCAACCTTCTGTTGGACAATCTGAGCTGCAGGTTAGTCTGCCAGCATTTCCTCTTGGCAGACGCGACTGTAGGCTTAGCCGCGTCCTTCTTTTGCAACACGAAACTTCTAATCCGCCTTAAGGCCACCTCCATGGTCTCATCACTCATGTTGGCTATACATACTCTGAACCACCCTGGCTCCGAGCAATGGAAGGAACAACCCGGTGACACATTCAGCTTCACTTCATTAATGATCACGCGCCACAAGGCTAGCTCGCCCTCCACTGTTGCGTCTTGTAGAAGATGGCGTAAGTCCATCCATACAAACAGGCCAGCATTGCTCTTAAGGCTTTGGATTCCAACTTGGTTAAGTCCCCTAGTAAAAACCTTATGTCTCATTTCCAGCCTCTTTGTACTCTCGGCTAAAAACCTATCCACAAACTCCTCATCCAAGAGCATTGAGGCTATTAACACCTGTGTTTGAGTCGAAACTAGGCCAAAACTCGACATTTTCCTAGCACAATTCACGACTTTATCATTGTACGAGTACACGATTCCCACTCTAAACCCGGGGAACCCCAAGTCTTTCGAAAGGCTGTAGACAATGTGTATGAGATCAGGGTTGTGAGGCTGGTCAATAATGATCTCGGCTATGCTCGTGAACTTCTGCTGGCCGAAAACAGTAGCACCGTATATCTCATCACACACTAGATGTATGTTTTTCTCATTTGTAAAGGCTAGTATGCTTGTTAAAGTCTCTTTGTCAAGGACAGTGCCCAAAGGGTTTGATGGGTTTGTTATGAGTAAGCCCTTAACCGTAATTTTGGCTTCTAGGGCTCTCTCATACGCATCTTCCATAGCTGATCTTGTTATTTGGAAGTTGTTTGAACTATTACACAAGACAGGCACAAGTTGTACCCCTGTTCTCCATCTCAAATCGCGGTCAAATCTGCAAATTCAAGCAAATTCCACATTTTCAGATTACAGAAATCTCAACAATTCAAACTTTGACCTTTCATCAATTGAATTGATTTTAATTTACGGGCTAATAACTTTTGAGTCGTTTTATAAAATGAGACAGTGACACACGAGACTAGTCGATTAAAATATAAGTTGCGCATACACACTAGAAACTTACCCAGGGTAGTAAGGGGTTGGAACTAAGAAGGCTTCACCAGGATCAGCTAAACAAAATGTCATTAATTCATGGGCTCCGGTTGCTCCACCACTCATTACAATACGGTCTGCATCAAATGTGACTCTGTCTCCCCTCACTTTCTCCATAAATCTTGCCACAGACTGTTCATACCACAAATAGTAACAAAATCATTAGATTAAATCATTCGGTTGCGAATTTACGATCACAAAATTGACATGAAAAAGACATACTTTGGTAACAATCATTAATATCATTTAGATTAGATTAGGCTATGAATTCTGATATCATGGTCAATTTTTTTATTCTCTTACACGTCCTAATTCTTTACACCTCATGATACAACATGAATAATACTCCCTACGTTATGAAAAAATAACAAATTCGTCAAAATTGGTCGACATGGTTTGACCCTATAGTCCAATCCGGCTTATTAGAATTCAATGAAACGAAAGGAGTACTACTACGACTCTACGATCATATAGTAAAATAAAGAAGAAATTACCTTTCTGAACTGTGGCAAGCCATGGTAGTCTTGAAAAATGGCAGTATCTTGGAAAAGATCAACTCCTTCAACAGTACAAATGAATGCAGATGGATTCTTCAATACCCACTCTTTCACCAAATCAAAGCAAAGCTGCAAAATTTACATAAAAAACATTAATATATACGTACTATACATAATTCTTGAAATTAAAGTCGAGAATTCTGTAGCGATATTATTCATTTGCTCCAAACATGGCAAGTCAAAACAGCAAAAGAAACGGAAAAATCTCTTTGAATCCGAGTAATATTGATCAAAGCTCACCTGATTTTCAGCAAGACCCATCTGAATAACACCATTAGGCTTATCAACAGGGTGAAAAGGGTCATTTTCATAAGCTTTCCACCCATCAAAGTAAGCTGATTCTTCACCATGCCCATTTCCTGCTGCAATTCTTGACAACATTTTTACTAGAATTTTTAAGCTCAAATGACAACTTTAACCCTCACAACAAGAAATAGAGTAGGGTGTTCAAGTTTTGCTGTATTATTCTGTTGGATGATGAATGGAGTAAAGAAGAAGCTAGTGATGTGTATATATATAGGGGAATTGAATAATATGAAGAAATAAAAGAATTTGAGTGATGTTTGAGAAATAACAAAATCGCGTGTGATAGCTGGCTGATTGATATGCCGAGAATTAGTGCGACATTTATAGGTGTAGTTGGTATTAAGTATTCATAAGACAAAACATACACTATATATTTATACTAGTCGAGTTCGTGTACAACAAAGCGTATCAGATAAGAGTATACTTTTTCTATGAAATTTATTATTTTATGTTTTCTCTGATATTAGAGGGAAGTTTCCACGTGTGGGGGTATTAGTCTTAATAACAGATCGATGTTTTAATTTTTTCTTATAGAGTTTGAATTAATTAGAATGTGGTTGGGGTGGCAAGTTTTGAAAAACAGAGGAAATGGCATGTTCACTGTTCACTAATGTTGCATGTTCACCCATTGACTTTCACTTCACCTTGGATAGATCATAGGAGTAGTATTAGATTTGTAAAGGGAAAAAATTGTATATGTTATCAAAGCGATAAATGAATAGCGCGTCTCCCTAATTATTTGATTGTAATAATCACGTGTTAAAGCATGTATGTGTGTTAATGTTGTACAATTAGTTAACGACGTGTGAGAAATAAATGAAGTGCTAGCGAACTTCCGAAGTCTTCTACTTTTAGCATCATTACACAAAATTGTAGAAACGTTTTTGTGTGTTTCATATGAGGGTGTGTGTCCTGCTTCTGTGAATTTTCCATGTATGTTTCTTATACTTGACTTGTTTACCTACTCACATAACAATCGTACTCTTTGCTGTTTTGCATCAAGTTGCAAGGTTATATGCTAAAAGTCCTAATAATTCATTGTCTTCCTTATGCTTGATAAAGACGAGACAACATATAGAAGCAGTTGGGATTTGTTTGTGATGAATGTGAGCGATTCCCTTGATTTTCTTTTCGTTTGCATTTCCATTTTAGTGTTATTAGTGCAGATACATATATAGCTGGATGGTTGCATAATTGTTAGTAGGTTTGGAAGAATTATAAAGATTTAAAAACACTGATAAATTTCAGAAAAGATTTGATAAGTAATTGTAGTCTCCTTCCTTGTCGCACTGAATATATACACTCTCGTTTATTCAGGCCGTTAAAACTATTTGAATTTCCGATACCAATTCACACCCAATGAAAACTTCTCGTAAGAACGATTAGAGTACTTTACAAAGAGTGATTACCTACACTACTATGCATGCAGGGATGCGGGTACGTTACTATTCTAAGTGAATGAATAATGAAGTAAAGAAGCAGCCATTCAAACACAAAGCGGAATATTAGAAACTTCTCTTCTCACATGACGGCCGATAAATTAGTTTGGCAAGAATCAAACGTGCATGTGTAAAATGCCCAATTACACAATATAAGATTAGCCATTATCATGTAATTATAAATAAAAAACTTAGGTTAAAAGACTATTTACAATAACATATATATGACGATGCATGCCCACAAAACAAGAACATGCATAGCTTAATTAGTTCGGAAAGACCGAAAGAGCGAGTCTACGTTCAATTCTAGACCTATTCTAAAAGCAAATTGCTAGAGGTCTACAGTGTAGACACAATTAATTTGTCTACAATGTAAAATTGAATTATTGGTAGTAAAATTGAGATCGGAGTAGTAAAATTAATTGTAATGAAAAATTCAGGTAGTAAATTAATTGTGTGATTAGTAAAATTTTGATAGTGTAGTAAAATTAATATCGATTGTAGACATTTTTTAGTGTCTACACTGTAGACCTCTAGCATTGTCCATTTTAAAATGGTTAAAATGCACTTAATATATACTGCAACTAGGTAATTAATGGTCAAAAATCAAAATGCAAGTGAGATATCGAAAGCACGAAATAAGACCATTTGACGCAATTTAGATACTTGAATTTTACTCTTTGACAAGTACGGAGGTACCCTATACTTCAAATTGATGATTTTTTTTTTTCAAATTTCAAGCCATCTCAAACCATGAGGTTTCAGTTTCACATTACAAGCTAAGACTAAGTTGAACTGAATAATTCAAGTATTTCACATATGGATCGGATTGTCTTAGTTCAAGAAAATAGTGCGATTGTCTTAGTATGAGAAAGAAGTGTGGAAGAACTAGCTCTTAGGATGATTTGGCAAAATATTTTCCAAGTCGAATGGAGAAATACAGCAATATTAAGACAAAAAGTTGTGTAGAATTTCCCTCAAAAAAAAAAAAAGTTGTGTAGAATTTCTTACGCTTTTTAACGGGAAGCCAATCTTACAAGATAGTACTAACTATCTATTAACATCAAAAGACTTGACGCATAGTAAGAAAATTGTACTTATATTAAGATCTAGTCTAGATAACGTAAACTACGCCTCGTCATCATCCCGGAATTTCGTCATAAATCACAAGGTAAGAAAATCATATATTCACACATGGGAGGCTAAAATTGGCTTGTCAAAGAAGAATTTGACCGGATCATTAAGCTGAATTATGCAAAAGCGTGGTCCAACAATTTAAACTAGACCATGCAATATAATTAGAGCAGACTTCGCTTTGTCATGTACTAGTGTGAAATTTTTTAAAAAATATTCAATTCTTATTACAGAAAAGTCGCACTAGCTAGAGATCGAAGTCAGCTATTGCGTTGAGATGACCAAAATAATAGTGAAGAAGAGATTAATGTTTTAATTTATTAGCCAATAAGACTCCATCGCATGCATAATTGCATATGCACTTTGTTACTGCTTACTCAGCCACACCCAAGCTTGAGAGACACAGATCTTTTGACTTAATTATTCCGTTGAAATGGTCATCACCCTATATTCCAGCTATTCAAAGACTGTACGGACACTCTCGTGCCATCTTAGATCACTAATCACAAACTACATTGACTTTGTTTATTATGTATTTTAAAATCCGTAAAAAGTTGGATGAGACGGTCTAGTAATAAGAAAGTAGGTTACTTGAAAAAGTTTAGCCAACTGTAATTCCTTCTAACTTCTAACTAGTTTGCATGCCCGTGCCACGCGCGGGCTATATATTTATATTGTTTATACACGTTTTATAAAAAAAATGTTGCATTATCTTTGTTCTAATAAATTATCATAATGATTATTTTCCATGAATTAAATTAGCTAATACTGTACTATATTACTCTATGATAATTTATTATCATATCCCAACCGATAATTGTATTTAATGCTATTTTTATGTTCTATCCAATTAATGTATGATAATTTATTACCATATCCTAACCGATAATTGTATTTAATACTATTTTTATGTTCTATACAATTAATGTATGCCAAGTGTCCTCGTAGGAAAAACTTGGTTTCAGGTTTTAATATATACTCCCTTCGTCCCCCTTTAAATACTCCGCTTTCCTTTTTTGGGTGTCCCCCTTTAAACACCTCATTTCAAAACTTACTAAATGGGGTAAGTTTTCACCACACATCAACCCTCCACTATCTCCAAAACAATTAACAAATCTTCCATTATTTCCAAAAATAATAAACAAACCCCCCATTATCCCCAAAAATAATAAACAAACCACCCATTATCTTCAACAATAATAAATAAACAATCCATTACCTCAAACAATAATAAACAAATCACACCACCTTAATCCACGTAAAAAGGGGGCGGGGTGTTTAAAGGGGGACGGAGGGAGTAGTATAGTATTAGATTGTACGTTTATCCATGTTTGGTGTACAACATAGAAACGTGTCGTCGGACTTGGACAGATTCAACTCATTCAAGTGCTGTTTAAGGTAAAAGTAAGTTAAATGCCTAGGGTATGTCATCTGAGTGATCTGACTCATACCATACGTGAGCAGTGAGCAGTGAGCAGTGAGCAGTGAGCAGTGAGCTGGATGTTCATAATGTTCATAAAGTTTAATTAACCACTACTAGTGAGAAATCATTGAGTAGCTTAAGGTAGTTTGAAACTTGAAACTACTCGTATAGCTCAAGGTAGGTTCACCAACCAAATCGAGAAAAATGGAGCCTATGGACTTTAGTACTGGGGCAGACCCTAAGCTGAGCATTAGTTGGGTTTACATAACTGGGTCTCACAACATTCATACACCATTTCCAAAACTAGAAATATTAATGGACACTGAACTAACCCACACTCTAAATCCCCACGCAAATAACACGTTTGCCAGTTAATAATGAGCAATCACCACTTTAATATAAGCATGATCATATCGTGGCTGCAGTAATACAGTTTAAATACACTGAATTATGCTAATTTCGGCGGGATTATAAAATTGAAACAAAAAAAAGTCGTTAACAGGATTGTCGACAATGGCACAACAAATGGTAATTCTACTTGGTCATCGAGTTGAGTTGAGTAATATCGTGATGGCGTAGGAAGTATGAGGTCGGGGATGAGATTTTAAATGTATGGTAAAATCGAAATGACATGAATCCGGTAATGTTTCCGAGTTTCCGATAAGAACGATCTAGTGGGGTGGATGATCGCTACTGGTGATATACAGGTCTGACGTGTTCTATTGCATTAACTGAAAAATAGTACCAAAAATAATGAGATGGGATTGCTAAGTTGTGGGTAGCTGGGGGTTAAGCCCTTGAGTAGCCTAGCAATTACACACAAGAAGATTTTCGACAAAATGGTAGTTCGGTAGACCACACGTACGACGTACCAACCCAAGAAACACGAAGTTTAATCAAATTAAACATTAACAATCCAACATTGCTTATATAATAACAACATTGATATAGTTTAAAAAGATGGTTTTATATGATGCTACTACAGCGGCACAGAAGAGTATGGAGCATGAAGCCTTATCCGTTTACAGATTTAGTACTGATGATTTTAACAGCACCAAAAAGTTTAATTGATGAGGTCGTTTTATATGACAATGCCGAAAATTTCCTAATCACAATGGCATCAAATTTTCATCCTTGCATGTAAAATGGGGTTATTCTATGTCTGTCTTTCACTTCTTCATTAGTAGAACAACTGTATGAGCAGCAATACTTCTATTTTCTCCAAGACTATCTACCTTCTCATGGGTTTTCGCTTTCAGGTTAACGACAGACGGATCAGCTCCAAGCAGGGCAGCTAAGTTGGCCTTGATTGTGTCTTTGTGGGGACTAACTTTCGGTCTCTGAAGAATTAAAGTCGCGTCCAGATTGCCTAGTTCATATCCTGCCTCATCCATGAGTCTCACCTGTGGGGATACATTGACACATAAATCTCACATAGCCATGGAACACACCAGGACATTCATAAAAGTTAAAGCTCATCTTATAACTAAGAAGACCAACTATAATGCACTGAGGCTCTCTGGATTTCGTTTTTTTAATACTGAGTTCAAACATGTATCATGTATGTGCAATACAGCATAACTTCAGAACGGCAGCAGCTGAATGCGCTCAACTTTCCTCCAATGAAAGTGAACATGTAGAAAGTCTCTTCATAATAACTTGGAAGAAGACTCCCCCCCTCCCCCCCCAAAAAAAATAAAAAAAAAAATTTTAAAAATGAGACATGAATCCTCTGCAGTTGAAATGAAATTGATATAAAAGGACTATTTATGGAATATTAATATATTAGCCAGAAAATATTTGAAATGGAATACTTTGAAAGACCGCTATCCTATTACCCTTGTCAAAAGTCCAACAAACAGTATACGCAGATGCAAGTGCTTGCCATTTGCCTGTGCCATTACCATTTCTTGTGAAAGCACAAGGTATCTAATCTGGGTCAGCTCTATTGAAAGTTGTTCCTCTACCAGAATAACGACTCAAGTAATTTAGCTACACCTGATATCAAATCGTGAGATATCACCAGGCTCCATGCTTCCTAGATAGCACGTGCCCTTCCATAAGAACCAACACTCAAACTGTAATGCGATATTTCACCCTCAGACCTCAGTCATGTAACAATCTGGATAACATAATACGCGTAAATCATCTCACTTAGCCCAATCCACAAGGTAACCCGTATTCATGAGTACTCACATCCCTGGGAAGTTGTATGCTCTCTAATTAGCTAAAGATCCAAAACCGTTGTTTTGACTTGCTACGGACGATTTAACTCTTTCCATTCAGGATCTACACACACTAATAATCTAATATAACAAAGATATCCCACATACACATAAGTTTGGCTCTTTGGAAAATAGATGGTCACACACTGACACAGGTTTACTCACTGTTGCATGAACGAACATGATATATCCCTAGGAACTTCCTGCTTCGCTAAGAGATATGAGTGGGTTCCTAATCTTGGTGAGCTAACCAAGAGACAAGCAAAGGCCTGGAGAGAACACCCCAACCCCAATTCACCTATTTCCATCTCCAAGAATATTTTTCACCATTTAAGAATGATACTCGTTCTAGAAAAGAACAGAATGAAAAATTGACTGCATAAGCTGAAGCTTCACAAATATCATCTCTGATTCTCAAAAGTGACGACCAAACCCAAGAAAGGCCAGCGCAATGACGAATATGGCAAACTCCACATACGATAACCATTCATATCAAGTTCATCTTTAGTTCCCTCCTACAAAATGTTACCCCAACCTAGAGCAAAGGTACTTACGCTCAATTTCCCTCAAGCCTTCTACTTGCATCCTCAAAAGATTCAGAATAACCTTAAGATTAGTCCGAGCAAATTAAAGTGACGACCAAACCCAAGAAAGGCCAGCGCAATGACGAATATGGCAAACTCCACATACGATAACCATTCATATCAAGTTCATCTTTTGTTCCCTCCTACAAAATGTTACCCCAACCTAGAGCAAAGGTACTTACGCTCAATTTCCCTCAAGCCTTCTACTTACATCCTCAAAAGATTCAGAATACCCTTAAGATTAGTCCGAGCAAATTAAAGTGAACCCTTAAGTTTCCTCTAAAGTCTAAACGCCTGATAAAAGTCAATAAGAGTTTGTAACAGGCGGAATTTTAGTGTCACTCCTACCACATAAAGTTGTTCCATACTATTTGAAAACCTTACTCGAGAAGAAAATAATGAGCAAGTCACACACACTTCATCACTAAACATCACTAAACAGGATATCATTCAAATGCAAAGTAACTAAACATCACTCCGAGCATGTTAAGTGAATCCCCAATTATCGTCTAAAAGTCGATACGAGTTTGTAATACGCAGAATTTTAGGGTCACTCACTCTTATCACTTAGAGTTGCTGCATACTGTTTAATTGTTCCCTCGAGAACTAAGTAATGCGCGAAAAACACACACACACACACACACAAACTTCATCACTATATAGGAAATCGTTCAAATGCAAAGAGATGGGTAATACTTACAGCTTCTTTGATGAAAACAGAAGAAGCAGCACCCTTCCACTTAGGATCATTATCAGGAAAAATCTGTCCAATATCCGGTAGCCCTAGCGCCCCCAAAATCGCGTCCACCACACAATGCAGCAGCACATCCCCTACATTCATCCACCCAAGTCCAAATTGACAAAAAAGTTCACTCTCCTCAAAATACCAATCACTAACAACAAAACATTTGGGCAAAATTACAGGATTTGAGAATACCCAATTCCAAATTCAACCTAGAAAATTCACCTAATTGGCTAATTCCCAAAATTTGCAAGATAAAACAGTACCAATTCTAGTATTAACCCAACTTGAAAATCCAAATTAAGGGTAATGATAACGCCACACTAGAATCAACTGATCCACGCTCTTTTGCGCCTAGCAAGTCATAAACCCGCCAGGGTCTATGATTTGTTGGGGTACAAAAGAGCGTGGATCAGTTGACTCATGCCGTGGATTTATACCTACCCCAAATTAATCCTCAATTGCCAAAACATTTTCAACTGTCGTAACTCCTATGTGAATTATTCTATCTTTCACAGAAAATCCAATGCCAACAACCAAAAAGAGCAAAACTTTCAACATCCAATACAAAACAAAAAATTCAATCAAAAAGAAGGGAAATTAATTAATTAAAACAAGACAAAAGTTTATTAGAAAATACCATCAGAGTGAGCTTCACAGCCACGATCATGAGGAATAGTGATACCACCAATAATCAAAGGATAACCCGGCTCCAATCTATGCAAATCAAACCCATGCCCGACCCGAAAAGGCAGAGTCTTGGCGGGTTTAGACGATGGATTTTGAAGGGCAGTTTCGGTAATTGGGGTTGCAGCAGAAACTGCTGAAATTGAGAAATTTCTGGGTTGTAATTTGATTGAGGATTTAATTGGGGGTTTTTGGGGTGGGAATGAGGAAGTGGGGGAGAGAGAAAGTTGAGAATAATTTGTGGGTTTGTTGATGAGAAATGAAGTGTAAGTAGTGTTGAGTACGCTTGCCATGGCCGACATTTCTTACAGATTGATTGATTGATTGATTGATTGAAATTGAATGAATATTTGATGATTATTCGATTGTATTAAGGTTGTTGGGATTCGATTGTTCGAATGTTTTGGGGGTAATGATTGATTTACAATGATGTTTTTTTGAAAGTTTGGATAAAATTGGGGGTTGGTGAGATGAACTCCTAGATGTTTGGAGGACTGCTGTGTGTGTGTGAGAGAGAAGAAAATTTATGAGTGACCAAATATTGACCGGATACGCAGATCGGCCGATTTGGTCTGTTTTAGACACGAGTTGGATGTTGGATATGCTTATTATACGATGATGAAACTTTGTTGCAAATTTAGAGGCTCGAATTCAAGACTTCTTGGAATTTGACTAAGGTCATGTTTGGTAAAACTAGCTGAAATAGTAGCTGAACGTTAAAATAGTAGCTGAATGTTGAATTAGTAGCTGAAAGCTGAATTAATAGCTGCAATAGTAGCTGAAAGTTTTTAGCCGATAGCAATAGGAGTGTTTGTCAGAATTAGCTGATAGATATAAAATTACATAAAAATGCACTATTTATTTTTAATTTTATTTTATTTTAGTAAATAAATGAGGGTAAATTAGAAATAAAATTATGATAAGCTAGCTTATTTTAAAATAAGTTACATAGGGTAACTTCTTAAATAAGCTAACTTATTAGTTAAGCTAGTGGTGTTAGCAAACCAACTTATTTGGTCAAAAAGCTTAAAAAAACTAGTCAAATAAGCTACTTTGGTTGTTTGGCCAAATAAGCTAGTTTATTGTGCATACCAAACATAGCCTAAGGCCCCGTTTGATAGGGCTGCATTTTTCCAAACTAATTTGATCTGATCTGAATGATTCTGATCTAATATGATCTGATTTGAATGACTCTGAACTGATCTGATCTGATCTGAATGTGTTGAAATTTTGATTTAATTTCAACGAATTAGTATCAGTTATGGACCAAATACATTGATAGAAATTTGAACATTTCTGATCTGATCTGATCTGATTAGAATGACTCTGATCTGATCTGAATAATTCTGAACTGATCTGAATACTAATGCGAATAAGTCCTATCAAACATGGCCTAAGTCTCATATCGACTCAACCAGATGCTTATATAGTTATATGTAGATTTCATGAATATTTTTCGATTTAGCACAACATATCAACATTGTTTCGAATCATTATTGGACATTTGGATGACCTTCGAAATTGAATTTCACATGACCTTGAGCCCTTGAGCTTTGGAAAATTTAGAATCGAAGAAACAAACAATGTTCTTCAAATAAATCACTCCTTTTAAATTTATCTGAAAAATTGTCTTCGATTTGTACCTTCTTTTTTTAAAACAGAAATTATCTACAACACATTTGCTATGAAAAATCATCTAAAATTACATCATACCATCTTTTCTGGAAAATCATCCA
>JBBYHQ010343370.1:0-12681 GCA_038382645.1 Spergularia azorica
TCGCCCGCAAGCAACCACAAAAGAATTTGAAGGAAACTCCCTTCGACTCTTCGATATTAATACTCAACTCTGTAATCAGTTATATGTTATACTATTACAAAAGCTCTTTAAATACTAACAATAGCTGTAGAAACTTTCTAAGACTCCTATAATATTAAGGAAAGTAATACTTTAACCTTAGACTTATTCTAAACAATAGGAAGGTAGTAATTAATATTATAGCTAATATCCTACCGCTGATGATCCTAACTTGATGGCCAAGTCGTCTTAAAACAACTATAAACGTTCAAAAATCATCCTTCAGCAGCATAGTACAGATCGCCGTTCTGTCTCCTCTGTAGACAGCTTCTATTAAGTGATAAAACTGATCTTGGTACTGTATCAAGACACTTTATAAAATGAACACAATAAATAAACATGCGAATTACGGACTTTAGACAACGCATGGGTATATTAATATATATATATGTACTTGTACTTATGGTTAATATGAAATTAATGTGGTTCATATATAGCTAACATGGTTTATTTCATACGTGTCTTTTATTTTCAGGTGGTAAAGAGAATTCAAATTCATGGCCTTGGATGCACTTCGAAAGGACTATTATTCAAAACTCTAGGGCACCAAATATTGCTTATTTTAGCAGATGTATTATGTGCGCTAATGAAGTAAAAACTTTTGGTTTTCGCTGGTTATTCAATGAAGGGAATGGAGTGGCCGAAAATCAACTGCACATGAAGGAAAAACTTTTGGTTTTCGCTGGTTATGCACATGTGAGATCATAACTTTTGCACTATCTATAAATGAATTGTATGTTTAGGAGTAGTTCTACCTTTTGTAAAGTATATGTCTGAATCAAAATAAGCAATTGTCCAATGTCTGATCGTGCTAGTGGTTCAGGTGGTTCGAAACAAACAAGGGTGAGTTTAAAATATATTTTTATAAGTGTAAAGCTTAAGTGTTAAGTTATTATTGTAAATATCCTTAAGTATTAGTAAATCCAATTGTAAATTTGCAAAGAGTTCAACTTTAGAATAACAGGGCTGCACGATCAACTTGTTTGTGTGGAAGACAAATGGAAGTCCTAACTTCATTCACAAGCAATAGATAACAATGTGGCACAACTAATGGTTGTGGTAGCTGGAAATTGATTGATCCGCCTCTTCCCTTAAATGGTGAAGGTATTGTCGGAGCTCTCCGTGATGAAATCCTTAATTTGCAAGCTGAAAAGGCATTAAAGGGTAATATTATTGCATCCCTTCAGAAGAAGTTAAATAAGTACAAAAGTAAGGTTGAAGTATTGAAAGACATAAATTATTCAACTTCTAGGTTTGAGAATTTCTCTTTGACCGATTAAATAATTTTCGTGTAACTTAATGTATCTTAATTGTCGTTAATTAGAAACAATGAAAAAGGTCATAATATTGTGTCTTAGTTACATAATATTGTGTTCTATGTACTTTTATGTACCATATTTTATGTTCTATGAAGTTAAAATAAAACTTATAAATTGTGTAATCCCGGGTTGTGCGTAGAAATTTACGTTTTTGAGGAATGCAGTTTTTTAAAAGCACAAATTTATTATTTGTGGGTTCAAGAATGGACATGTCACTACTTCAAATAAAAATAAAAGAATGGACATTTCACTTTACGCATGGCGTGTCATAATGCGCAATGGTGGTATTACTGTTAACCATCAACATCCTATTGGAAAGCGTTCATACTATATTGCAAATCACTAACCTCGTACTGCCTATAAATAATTCAAACGGCCTTTAAAATATACCGCTCCAAAACATGTCTACACAACAAAGCGGTGTTTACAATGTCAATGAAGACAATGAAACTAAAGATAATAACATCTTATTTGATATTCACATTTCAGATAGGGATGGTAATCGTCATGCTAGGTACACCACAAACCAAAACGAAAGCTTGCGTGGAGTGTTTTGTGATTACGCAAAACGTCGTGGCATAGATATACTGAAAATGGAAATTCGAGCTTTCATCTGTACAATTGATCCAAATGTAAGCCCCCTAAACCAAAATATTGAAGACGGTGAAAGACCAACCACATATTTCAACGAGGTAAAATTAGTGATAGTATGTGTATTTAATATCAATTAAACACATAAGTCGTACTACCGTTATTTAATGTTCCATATATACTTTTTAAATGCAGTTTGATTACGTATTGAAAAGGAGGAAGTAAAGACCTTGATAATTGTTCAAAATCTAATGAATGAGCTCGTGAGCCACCAATATTACTTGACCCCAAGTAGGAAATTTAGTTAGGTTTATCGATCATGGTAAAAAATTATGGGAGTTCACGTAAGGAGTTTTAACTTGGTGCATGATAACATGGAGGTGAAACAACAAGATACAATTGAAGATCATAAGATTGTGCGTGGTGATCGTTCGTTCGCAGTGCCTAAGATGATGTCTGGTCGTAATTGCCATTGAGAATGAGGTCGGGAACGTATCAATCGATGTTCGTACTATGTCTTAAACATATGTTGTATTATTTACGATTCAGTTTGCTTTGATATGTATCGAGTTTATTTTAGCGCTTGATGTTCTTATGTTATCAAAACTAGTTGTTGTATTATTGTATGTGAACACTCAATTTATAAAAGCAATAACTGTTTTCGTGTGTTATTATGTCTTTATTCTAATTTGATGCATAACTAAAGCAATTGCATAATTCATAAGAACAAACACTGAATCTTCTTAAGAAAAGACCACACTTTTGTCTTAGTAACATACAAAGACTTACTTGGTTAAAACGTTCACAAATCAACGCTAATAAGTACATAGAAAAGTAGGTAGTAAAATAATGGCTAATAGCAAGGGGTTTCTTCACATAAATCGCATCATTTGAACCTCGTACACCTGTGACATCAATACCGAAATTTAAACTTCTCAAATATGTAACCAACAATCCTTTAAATTGTAATAAAGTGGTGATAATTATATGTTTAATAAACTGTAATAAAGTCATTATAATTAAATGTTAAATGAAAACTTACTAAGAATCAAAAGACTCGTCAACATAAGTTGAGGGTGTAGTAGCTGTGATACAATCCTTGGGTGCCGCCCTCTGATCATTGATATTTTGTCTGTTTGCCTTAATAATGGGGAGAGGGTCACAATAAGCATCTCCGTACTGAGCTATGAAGAAGTTATTCATCCCCACTTGCAACTTATACATGTCTTCCACAAAACCTCGTAATTCAAAGAATTGATCATCAACATGTGGCTTCAAATTATCCAACTGTGTTTACACTCTACACACTTGTTCCGCTAATGAACGGGAAGTGGAGGGTGTTGCATCCCTCATGTCTTCATTCTCACCACCATCATCGCCTTCTTCATCACTATTCCAACGAGCACAGTAATTTTTTTCCACAGCTCGATAGTGAGGTCCCGACATGATTTTTTGTGGGCAAATAAAGAACTCTTCAGAAATTTGGTGGGGATGGATGGATACTAAGTCACGTATATTGGGCAAGGACAAGTAACAGACGACGGCACACAGATAATGTATCGGCCCTTTGAAATCCTTATCATACGTGATCCATAACATACGCTGAAGGCTAGGTAAATCATATAGAATCCCGTGCTCACCTAGGTTGCGTGCACTAGTATCGGGAGTCTCAATTTTTAAGTGGTTAGTTATCAAGGTGACCATTCCCCCAAAGGTTATATTCCCGGACGGCTTATCGCGATACTCTTCTCAACTAGTGAGAAACAATTTAACCCAATTAGGAGTGCCTTTAGATTCAAGGATCATGCTCCATAAGTATTTAACCCAACTTTCGACACATTAGAAGGTTGTCCATGCCCTAATATAGCCATGTTCACCAAACGATAAGCATACCGTAGGGCAGGGTTTGGTATTTCAGAAATTTTGTTGTTCTCTTTTCTATAAGGTGAACGAGTGATACCCTTCCAAAACTTATTTGGATTGAAGGTCGGTGGGGGTTCCCAATTTTCAGAGACAGGTTGTGTCTAGCCAAAGGCGACACACAATTTAGGAAATGATAATTGGTAAGATCGATTGAACATTTGGAATGTAATGTACTGGTTCTCAAAACCGACCTTTTCACTATGGTATTCCATAGAAGCAAGGAACTCCAACAACAAACGAGGATATGTATCATCTTATTTGGACAAAAACCTTTCTAACCAAATCTTACGGAGCAAAGTGCAAACTGGTTCATAACAACCAAGACTTTTTAGGGACTCTATATTCGGGAATTTGTGGTTAATATTTTTCAGCTAGTCAACTTTGTAAAATCTTCCTGATGGGTCTGCTTTCCTAATTTAATGCCTAACATTGACACCTTTGTGGAAGAATTACCTGCAACCGTTGTTTTCTTCATGTTCATCTTTGTGGAAGAGTTACCGGTCACATTTCTTTTGTTCATGTTCACCTTTGTGGAAGCGAAGATTAATCAATGGCATACGTTCTGAAATTAAATTGATTTGCCATACAATTTAACATACTTTACTAAGAATCAACCAACTACAATAACGGATAATACAATGTCACATAATGTAGAAAGAATATCAAATAATGTGAGATTTAGTTCATGCTCGAAAAAGTCAAACATATGAGAATCAAACCCTCCTCCTCAAATAATGATTAAACAATCTAATAATACAATCTAATCCAACATATGTGAAGAATCAATGATGTAACATATGCTAAGAGTCAAAACCTCCTCAATAGGTGATTAAACAATTCTAATTAAAGATGGAACACACTCAATAAGGAGTTTAATCAGAGAGAATAAAGAAATTTCTCAACATAAACGTTTACCCAATTTAATCTACCAAATCAAGCGTGATGGATTACAAATGAGATGAAAGATACTTAATTGAAGATATTAGATCTTCCTCAACCTTCATCAATGCTCAACGATGATAAGTTGTCACCGGATGTCGGCCGATATGATTGGCGGCAGATGTTGAATGAGAGACTTTTTCTACTTTTGGCTCCTTAAGTGGCGGACCTTACAAAAAACAATAGCAAGGGCCAAGATTTGATCCCCTGATCTCCTTTAAACATCACTTGCATTTTACCACTATGCTGGGGGGGGGCAAGTGCTTATTCTATACTACAAAATGTACATATATTTGAAACCAGCAGGGGTTTGGCCCCCCTCCAATACAACTAAGATCCGCCACTGGCTATTTTAAAACGAAATTTGTAATAAACGATATCTTTATGACCAACCTTTTGTGATCTATTATCGCTACCTTCACCAAAAGTTTGGTTTCACGGGAATGATACATAAAATTTCTTTCTTCATATTGCGTCAATAATATAATCATTTTATATTTGATATTCTTTTCGAAACTAAAATCAATGCAAATCTAACCACCCATTATTTTCAAAATAACAAATATTTATAATTCATGCACATCAATGTGAACAGAAAAAAAAAAACAGTGAAAACATAATCCTAGTTCCATTAAGAAAAAAACGTTTTAAACGAATTTTTAATTAACGTAAATGCAACTTTTTGAACACGTGTTTTAAATCATTTTGAGAACATTATAAATGGATATGCAATTGGTGTGTCTAATGTTTTTTCAATATTGATCGAGCATTGAAAACCATAAAAGTTAAAAGTGAAATGGTCATATGCTTTGTTATTTTGTTTCTTAGTTTATTTTTCGTTCACAAATAAACCCAAAAACCCCAAAAATAGTCCCACAGCGGTACAGAACATCAATCTGTCCTATAGTCAAGTTTTAATCCGTTGCGTACTCGTATCACTTCCTTGGAGGATCGTTCTCATAACCATCATAACCATCCTCAGTACGTTGACTTGAAGGGAGGGTTAGACCATTATCCTTAAGTATAGGGAGCAAGATACCAGCAAGCTACAAATGCACATAACATTAAAGTAGGAGTGCCCATCAAAACAAAGACAAGTGAACCAGATTTGGCAGTGTGATTTCAAGATATGTTTTAATCAATAAAGGTTAAGTTTAAAGCCAAATGACCGTACTCATCATGGCATAATCATTTTACCAAACACCTCTCCCCCCTTATGAATAGTTAATGAAGTGTAAAATAGCATTGTCACGGGCTGCTGATTAATAATGTCTCACCAAGTAAAACTATTATCACAATTACACCTTCAAGTTTGATCATGTTGAGTGTGATTTGCCAATTAGCAAGCCATCACCATATTATAGCCACGTCATTATGTGAATGAACTCACACCATGAGTAAATGAAGTGACTAGTTCGTTCTCAAGGTAGTATGAATACTACCCACCTTAAGTATGTATCATATGAGAATATGACCAAAATGAACTAACGACAATCAATTTCACATGCATACCTCTACCACTAAAGCATGTGTTGAATTGCCCTCATATAGGGTGTCCCGAGGTTTAGCACGGTGAGGCAAGCCATATGCTACAACAACCACCTGTTACAACAAATTCAAGAGTACGTTTACGATAAAATATATATCATAATCTGTGGAAAAAGGGTTAAAAGGTAAACAAACTTACTCCAGTGACGCCATAATCACCATTAGGAGTTTTGTCTTCATTCCTTACAAAGTGAACTAATTCCGACTTCCAAACCTTCACATGAAGGAATTCATTCCACCTAATAGGCGGTCTTGCAAGCCGATCAAAGTAAAATAACTTGGGAAATATAATATGAAATTAATATATTACTAGGCGTACGCAAATGTAAAACACAAAAAAAAAAAAAAAAAAAAAATTGTATTGATTTTAACTTATCGCAAGGAAATAAGTACATCCCCCTACACTTGAAACATATATAGCCTTTCTCATAGAACTTATTAGCAAAATTCCGACCAATAACGCTCAACCAAGTCAAAACAGGATCACACCAATCATATCTGGAACAATCATGATAGATGGTAACAGCAGGCAGCAAGGCATAAATAGAAATCTAGAACAAGTAGTTGGGCATAAAATGGTGGTTATCGAATATATCAAAAACCCTAACTTAAACTCGTCTTCATCTTCCTCATTCTCAATGTTTTTAGATATCAAATGCTCAAGTGTGGACATGGTTATGCCAATGTGTTCTTCCCTTTACCACGTTTACCCAATGTCTCGACATATTTATCCATAATTGTTTTCTCCAAAATCTCACTATCACCAAAAGATTCTCTCGGAACAGGTTTCCCTATACAAGGAAGCCCTACAACCCAATTAACTTGGATTTTTGATAACTTAAACTCCTTCCCATCAACGGGACTAAGAACCATGCGATACGGATCCAGCCGAGACATCAACCAATAACACAAAAAGACGTGGAAAGGATTTACCATCAAAATGAAACAAATGACCAAATCCCATCTCTTCCACAATTGCCCTTTTCCGAGGACTAAACTCCAACACAGCAATTCCAAATGCCTCCACTCGACAATTCACATTTGTTTGCTGCAAATAAACAAAATTAACAAAAAAAAATTCAATTTACATGCACAAAAATAAATAAAGGGTAGACATATGACAAAACACAACATACACAAAATTAAATGAGATCAAGAACTAAAACCATAGAGAGTGCACGTCTCAGTAGCTAAAATACAATTTATGTTCTACACTCAATTGGTTCAACAAGTATTAACTTGAAAAATCAGTACCCATAGTAGGTAGTACGCAAGTATGTTATTCCTAACTTTGATAACAAACCAAAGTACTGATAGGAGCAACTGTGACAGAGACTACATTCATTAGAAACTAGTGATTTAAAGATAGTCGAGATATGATGTAAACATATGAATTTTTTTTCAACAAATGATCTGGTTCAGTGAAGTTGGTGTACTACTTTCGGTGATAGCCAATGAATCAAGGAATCGAAACTGCAGATGGGGTCAAATGGCATGTATCAGGACTGATGCTTGTGACTTTACTGGCTCGTATGTTCAGATTTTGTTTAGCATTATTTCTTATAGCACTGCGGCCCTCAAATTTAGCAAGTAAGAAACTTAACCAATTCTCTCCAAACTGAGAATTGAGAGTTACTGGCTAAGTCTGCCAACAAGTATTCTCTAGATGTCTCTCCTTAATGTCCATAATTCATACAAACTTTAGCCTTAAAAGACATGCCATGTTGTACAAGTGACAATCTTAAGAGTTCAAATGAAAAAAAAAAAAAAAAAAAACAATCAACATCAAGTGATCAAGGTGGTTAGTAGGAGCGATAAAGGACATGACAGAAGGATTTATGGCTTTATTTGTTGTGGCAGTAATAGAGGCGACACAGAAAGGTAGATGTCATGCCCTAACGTGTACAGGGCATCGTTAATTGTTGTCCTTCCAAGGCAAAACAGAGCACTCTTAACTTCAACTTTTAGGGCCATTGAGAGTGTAACTCTCAGTAGGTATGTGTTACCATTCCGATGATTTAGTACCTTAAGTGTTCACATGTTGTATTTAAAGAGCGATAAGACTAACCTTAACTTTCCCAAATCTATCCTCAGAGGCTTGCAGTACCCTACGATCGCGTATCACTTTTGCTCCAACACCCTACAAACAACAAATTCAAAGAAAAAATGCAAATCATATGATATGAATATATAAACAAACATCTTCCTGATAACGTGACTACATCGCACAAGTCAAATATGGCTTATTACTTACATAAGTCATATCCGGAGGCTTCACATGTTTAACAACCTTTGATCCCCTCCTCACACGTTTACGCTTAACCGATTTCTACATGTACATTGAAATTACATTTATCATAACATATAAATGAATAATATAGACAAGAACATAACTTTCAGAGCATTTGCTGATTTACCTCCTTATCATGATCGTTACTTCCCGATTCAAAGTCACTATTGTAAGAATAGACAAAATCAGATTTCTCCGAAGATGTTTCCAATTCAGAGTTCTCGGGATTTCTATTGTCAAGGTCCATCCCTAACAACCTTCTTTCTACCGGTCTTCTCTTTATCAGCTTTCTTCCTACCTACAATTTCCTTCTTCCTCCCAGCAATTTCCTTACCCGTACGTTGTTCATTCTTCTTTGTCATTGTCACTATAACACCATCATAAATCCAAACATAAGGAGGAAGGTAAAAATTACAATAAGAAATTATTAGATGGCCAAAAAAGTCGTGGGTGCACCAGTTCAAATTCCACCTATTCAAAACAATAAGCTAGCTAACCACCAGTAAAAAAATCCGCATATTAAGGTTGAAACAGATCACATTATGCGTGGGTGCAGCCGTGTCTAAGCCGGTTCTAAGCTATGGTGGGGTTCTTTTCGCTGTAACAGAAGGAAATGTTTTATGACACATGAGGTCTTGACAAATTACACAGTGGAAGTAAACATGCAATTTCAATGCAATTATGAGCTTTATGATCCAAGTAAACATTTCCCCTAATTTTTCCCAAAATTTGCCCAAATTTCCCACAAAATTAACGCCCAGCTATTGATTGAACAAAAATATAACAAATTAACAAACAATCCAAATACCTAAGACTATAAACAACACTTACATAATTAAAACAATCATTTTACAATACAATTCACAAAATACCAAATTATAACCTAACCCTAATTTTTTTAATTGAAACAAATAATATAGGTATTCTATAATACATAAGGAAGCAAATACCTTCATCTGCTGTACTATACTCTACATGTCAACCGGCAGCAACATTTGGTTCTCCTACTCACTATGTTCCCGAGTGGGATGAAGACAGAGGAGCTTCAAGATTTTTGAGAGAGTATAAATGTGTAAGTGATAGAAGTGAGAGAGTTTGGGTGTGTATAGAATAATAAGAGAACTGATCAAAGGGAGGGAGATTGGGTGTGTATCATTGAAACTCAAAGAAGTTAGGCTTTGTCGTGTGGATGGCGTCGAGCAAGAGGAGAGAGAAAATATCTTCCTAAAGTGAGCGGGAGTGGGGAAGATGAGAGAGGGGTGTGTTTAATTTTTTGTTTATTTTTTTTGCTTAGAAGCCCTTCCTCCCTTACTTTACATTCTTGGCTTGGTTTTGCTCTGCTGCCCCTCCTTCCTTTGTCTTTATTAGCATGCTGCGCGGGTATAGAGCGGAGCACAGTGCTCCCTCTATCATACCTCCAAAAAATTAAATCCACCTTATCGCATACTCCCTCCTACCCATAATGATCTCCCCCTTTCGAAAACAGTTTTTGGGTAGGCATGTTTGGAGCTACTTATGGACCAAATGAATTGTTCACTTGTTGTAAAAATTAGTACATGTTCTATTCTGCATTGCATTCTAACAACTCCACTTGATTTAAAGGTAAACAGATTTTTCATTCGGTCTAAAAGTAGTTCCGAACATAACTACTCAAAAACAAAAAACGAAAGGGGGAAATCTTAGTGGGTAGGAGGGTGTATGGGTCAGCTCTATATTGCACTCTTATTAAAACTATTCTCAAAACGCCTTCCTCTTATCTGTCACATTTATGCTGATAGTAATGATTAGACATCGATCTTATCTGTCACATTTATGCTAATAGTAATGATTTAGCATTTTCCACTATAATTAAATGAAGAAAACAACCACATGTCCTTTCGACTCCATTTCTTTACTATTCCCGGTCCTTCACCATCCTTCATTTGTTGAAAGTTCATCGTTTTCCTTTTCGTCCGTCCTTTCCGCTTTCTCCCCAGGTTATAAAAGGAGCTTTATTCCTGATAGGTTATTGATATGTGTAATCTTCTTTATTTCGATATCTATGCATATACTTTAATTGTCTAACATCATGGATAACATCGCGAAACATTAGAAGGTCACATACATTGAATAGATCAAAGAGTGAAAATAGGCTATAGGTGAACAGATGAAGAGTAGCTCGTGGTTTTCCCATAGAATAGTTTAAATAGGCATTGTAGTAAAACTTTCTTATCTCTGCATTTTACTCCCTTATTATAAGTTGGGACCAATAATTGTAGTTATAATTTGATATAAATGTATTGTATTTGAACTACTACAAGTTAAGTGTATTTTTTATTTGTAATTGACGAGCCAAAGGCCTATGATCAAACCTAAACGCCGATCTAAGTAATGATCCACTACTCACTAATAACGCAATTAGCAAATAATGTCAAACTAAGAATAACACTACTTAGCTCAATTTGTGTTCAAAGCCTGAACCCATTGAAAGAAAACTCTCTTCGATATTAATTCTCAAAACTCTGTGTAATAGGGGTGCTATTTATAATAGCCTAGACTTTCTAAAAACAAAACAGGCAATAAGGAAATATTAATCCTAATGAGATGTGGAAACATGACTTCCACTATCTTTTCCTATGTAATAAGGAAATTTATTATTCTTATACGAGAAATAAGACACTTAACTAAACCAGACTCAAGAAATTTGGAAGTATTACTACTTTCCATAATCTCCACCCTAAGACATTACAAAAACTCAAAACAAAGTATTGAAAAACTGATGGAACAGTCATACTATCTGTATCATGCAGATTTACTCTTTCCTAAAATCCACTTCCAATCGGTGAAGGACGTGTCTTTCATTTTGCCTATTGGAGTATTAAATATTGCATCATCCTCCCCTTCTTGAAAAAGAATTGACCTCAATTCTGAGTGACCTGCAATCTTCGAATTGTCAACCATTCCCAATGCTTGCTTGTTCATCAGAAGGAAATGATTTGGACTCTTCTTGTCATACTTCCTGGCACAAGAAAATGTTATACGATTTGAATTCGTTGACTTATTTTGAGCCCAAATATCTTTGTATGACATTGTCCTAAGAACAACTTGCTTCCCATCAACGGGTAGAGTATAAGTGTTAGCGCGCCCAGCATGATCTGCACTACTATCAAATTGCCAAGATCGTCCTAGAAGTACATGACATGCATCCATTGGAACTACATCACACAAAATCTCATCACTATAAGGTCCCATGGTTAAGTTAACTCGAGTTTGTCTTGTTACCTTAACAGACGTATCATCACCAAGCCAATGAAGTTTATAAGGATTTGGATGTGGAAAAGTAGCTAAGTTAAGTTTATCAACCATCTCCTTTGAAGCTACATTAGTATCGCTACCACCATCGATGATCACATTGCACCACTTACCCTTAACTTGGCATTGACTACGGAAAAGCATGTTACGTTGTTCTAGTTCATCAGGTTGATCACCCATATGAAGAGAACGACGTGACACTAAAACTTCATGATTAGGAGCTTCAAACACGACTTCCTCAACATGACCATATTCCTTATCAGTCTCGTCTTCAACTACAAAGTCTCCATCATGTGCGTTAGTAGCAAACAACTCATCACGCACCTTAACAGCATCACTATCCTCTTATTTGGGCACGCGTTTTGAAAGTGTCCAAACCCTTGGCACTTGTAACAACGTACCTTATGAAGCTCGGTCTCCTTATCCTTATTCAAAATCCTCTCTGATTTGAACTTGGACTGAGTGGTAACTAAAGGCGACACAGAAGGCGATCCTTCCGACTCATGATAAGTTGCTGATTTTGTTGTGGTAGATCGAGATTTTTGTGCTTCAACCTTCAAGGACAATGAACATAGTTCATCGAAGTTCTTAAACGATTGCAGCTCAACAATATTAGCAATTGATAGATTTAAACCACGCAAAAATCTTGCCATCTTTTGCTCATCAATCTCACTAATGTTGCTCATCAAGGTTAATTTCTCA
>JBBYHQ010343451.1:0-12664 GCA_038382645.1 Spergularia azorica
CTGAGCGGAGTCGGCCATTGTCGCCGGAATAAGACAAAAAATTGGAGAGAGAAAAGTGGGAAGGAGGCAGATTGGGGAACGAAGAGAAGGAGGTGGGTCGCGGTGGTGAGGAGTTTTGGTCGCCGGAGTTGGCTAATCCTTGTGGTGGGGTCGTAGGGGGTGGAGGTGGTGGTCGATGTGATAGGCGGTGGCGGCCGGCGGCGATGAAGTGGTCGGGTTTGGGAGGGGGTGGAGAGGGAAGGAGAGAGAAAAATGGTTTGGGTTGGGTGGGTTTGTTTTTATTTTGATATTTAATTTTAGTCCATTATAAGGTGTTCTCATGGTTCCCATAGAAAGAAGTGTTCTCATGAGAACTGAACCCTGATATGGCTTCAACACCAAAATGTGTCATCATTGTATTTTCGGAAAATTCACTTGGTACCCTCGAACTTTGACAGATTGCACATGGTACCCAACTTGTCAAGTTTGTGCACATGGTACCCTAGAACTTATTACTTTGTGCACATGGTACCCAAATAGTAACTTCCGTTAGATTTTTCCGTTAAATGATGATGTCTTGGTTAGTTGTTAGGTGAATTTTTTTTTTTTTTTTGAAATGGAGTTGTTAGGTAAATTGGTTAACTGAAGTTACTAATTCAGTTATATAATATGATTTTTAATTTAAAAAAAAAAATCAAAATTTTAGACTTCTAAAATCAAATCCAAAAAATTATTTCATGAACAAAAAATCCAAAAAACTTTGTTTTCATAATTTTTTCTAAAGTATTCATAATTTTTGCACATGGTACCCATCAAATTGTCACTTTTTGCACGCGGTGCCCATCAAGTTGTCACTTTGTGCACGCGGTACCCTTGAGATCGCAACATTTTGCACATGGTATCCATAAAAAAATCAGTTTTTTTTTTTTTAAAAAAAAAAACTTTAAAAATATTTTTTTCTAAAAAAATCAATTTTTCTTGTAATTTTTGACTTTTTTTGTAAAAATATTCATTTTAAAATTTAATTAACCAATTACCTAACAACTAACCGACACATCATCAATTAACGGAAAAATCTAACGGAAGTTACTATTTGGGTACCATGTGCACAAAGTAGTAAGTTTAAGGGTACCATGTGCACAAACTTGCAAAGTTGGGTACCATGTGCAATCGGTCAAAGTTCGAGGGTAACACGTGAATTTTCCGTTGTATTTTATATCGACCGAAATAATTAAACATTGTCAAGAAGACACTATTACTGATTTTCATATTTAGTTGGAAATCAAATTTCATACTTCAACAAAGAATACTATAAAAGGTTAATAGGATAATTTTGCACTGTTTTTTAGTTCTCGAAAGAATATAGTCTTAAACATTAATGGACAGACTCTAATCACAGGTTTCATATACTTTTCTTTTCGTATAAAATTTCCCAAAATATGTTGTGTAAATATAACATGATGCTTACACTTTCTTCCTATATGATACCAACATTTTTGTAGACAAATATACAAACTTGTTTGGAACTAAAGGCTAAGTGACAATATAATTATAGAATCACAGCATCTAACTTTGTCTTGTTTGGCGAATCATGATAAAGTATATATTCTTGTAGACAATTAAAATTCGCTAGAAAACCTATAAAAATTCGTCCATGTATTAGGATTATCTCGAGTAACTTAAAATCAAGTTTTTTAAAGACCCGTTTCTTTATGATATTCCAATATGTACTATAAAAACCACTTTCGTGATCGTATTGCTGGTGTAGATCAGAGAACGAAAGAGTATTGCTATATCCATCTTTTGAATTTTCAGGTAATACTAACCATTCGTATATCCTCTCTTGTTAAGTATTCAAAGTTGGTGTAAATGATGAAACCCTATTTATCAAAATTTTCATTGAATTGTACTTAGGAAAAGATTTTCCTCGCATTTGGTTTCTAAATTTTAATATGATATGAAGATTATTTGAAATAACAAATTAGAGTGCCATTATCAAATTGCAGTTAACACAACCAAGAGAGTCATGGCGCACCAGGTGATGCAGACACAAAATGGCACAAATGCAACCATGAATAATAAGACTGCGACACTGATGACTCTAAGCATATCAAACAACTGGGCTGGAAGTCCCACTGGTGGCAAATTCTCTGATTCAATTCCACCCGGCCAGCGTGCTATGTTTAGTCACTTGAATGGCAATTCTTTTGGATCTAAGGCAGCAGTGTAGTATGATGGATCGAATGCATCTGGCACGTATTGTTCTTGGCTCATGGCTTGGGATGCACCTGCTGATAACACCCACCCGGGGCCACCGAATCGGTTAAATAACTTTTCTAATTAGCTTAAGACTAGAGGATCCCTATTACATTAATCATATCGCTTTTATTACTGTTTCTCGTCAATAACTAATAGAGATGTTAAATTGTAGGTGTACAGAGTTTGTGGCGCAAAAGCCATCATTGATGCTATGAGTTGGGACCAAATCTTAATGAATCTAGATATAGCTCAACAATCTACTATATCGAATGACCAGTCCACCAAGATAGGCGTTGATGCTACCATTCATGAGCAAGTTACAGACCTCGCTACCCTTGTCTCTAACTTTAAGGTTATCGCATTAGACATTGGAAGTATCAAGTCACATTGGTAGTGCAACACTATTGTCATTACAAGAAACATTGCCCGCGTAATAATATATGGTGTAGTGTCAAGCAATATTAACTACAAAAATTCATGAGGTGATGAGCTAGCTTGCTCTTCAAACTTGTGTACGGACAACCTTAAAAAAAAAAAGAGCTTGAAATCGTGGCAAATAAAGGGAAAAGGGGAGGGCGACCAACAAAACAAACTGCAGAATCGGAATCAGAGAATCACGAGGAAGAGATTGATATCAATATGGAGGGAACTCATTAAGAACCCAGAGAAAACACCGGAACCCAGATACCGGCTTCGCCGAGATCAGCGTAAGTCTGAAGGATTTCATAGGGAATGCACTTGAAAAACAAGTAAGAAAACTTCATCCCGAAGAACTAATACTACTGGCCAAATTAGTACCGGAAATGGTGAACAACCTGAATTGAGAACTGGAATTGAAAATCAGGGGGATGTGGTGAAACATGTGGCTGAGCTGAATAAACCAAAAAATTGGACTGAAATTTTTGGAAAAAAGCCAAAGGTTGGTATGAGTTTGCATTTTCATGAGTCTAGTGATTTGGATTGGGAGGTTGTAATTGAAAATGCAGATAATGATGGAGAAATGAAATATTTGGAAAACTCTTTGGTAGGAAATGTAATTGTGGCTAAACCTACTCTCAAAGCTATGCAGGAATTTGTGAGTCAAAATTGGAAGGATATTGAGGTTCTTAAGGTGCAGTATTTTAAGAGCGGTTGGTTCATCCTTAGGTTTTCATGCCCAAAATCTGTCACTGAGGTTTCGAGGGGAGGTCCATGGAAAGTGAATGGTAATGCTCTTATTCTGAAAGTGAATTGGAGAAAATTTCTGTGTTTAGGTACTCTTCCCTGAATTGGACGCTTGGTTCTGGTCAGACCATGCATTAAGTTAAATTGCTAGTAAGGTTGGAAAGCCCATATGTGCAGATTATACCACAACTCATAAAGAAAAGTTGTCTTTTCCTATGGTTTTAGTGGAAGTGGATGTATCCTAAAAGCTACCTGATACACTACTTTTGAGGACTCCATTTTAAGAACCTATGTACCAAAAGGTGGAATATGAGTGGGTGCCCTACTTCTGTCAAACATGTAAGAAGTTAGGTCACCAGGAGGCAAAGTGCAAGCTGAATAAAAAGGCTGATGATAAACTAACAAAGATACAGTAGGTTTACAAGCCAAAAACATTTGTAACAGAAAATGATGTTCCTGAGATAGTCATTTAGAATGCCCTGCACTCCTGAATTCTGTATTTGATCAGCAACAAGTAGTTTTGGAGGAAGTTCATACTGAAATCCTTACCCCTCCACCAAAATAAATTGTAGATGAGATGGGTTTTAGAGTTGTTACCAGGAGGAAGGTCAAGGGAACAACATCTAAATTTCAGTCACCACCTACATCATTCTAGAACAGCTTTGAAAGTCTGGTCTAAGTGGCATTTAGTTGAAAAAAGGGTTTGGCACAGGTGCACAACAGAGGATTGATTTTATAGGGGATGAAGAGCCACCAGGAACTCCTCCATCCCAATGATTCTAGGAGCCTGTAATATTAGAGGGTTAAATGAAACCCTCAAACAACATGAGGCTAAGGACCTGTTGATGAAGAATAAAATAGATATGTTTGGATTATTGGAGACTAGGGTAAAAGAAAAGAAGTTTAAGAGGATTGCTAAGACTTTTAGAATGTACAAGTGCTTCAAAAATTATACTCATCATATAAATGGCAGCATTTGGTTATTATGGAACAACAGAAGTGTTAAAGTGGAAGTAACTAATGCTAATAGTCGATACTTGCATTGCAGAGTGACTCATATCACATCCCATTGTGTTTTTTTGGCTTACCATGGTGTATGCAAGTAATAGTTCTCAGGAGAGAAGAGAGCTTAGCTTTGGGATAAACTTGGTTCATTCAGAATAGTTGCTGAGCCTTGGATTGTTTTAGGGGATTTTAATGTGATCAGATCACACTCAGAGAAGACAGGTGGTGCCCCCTGTTCAGTCAGTGATATGACGGATTTCAACAATTGCATCAGCTATTGTAGCCTTGATGATCTAGTCAGTCATGTATGTCACTTGACTTGGACTAATAGCCAAGATGGGTGCACAAGAAGTTGGTGTAAATTGGATAGGGCCATGATAAATGCTACCTGGCGCTCATACTTCTCCTCCTCTTTTGTTGATTTTATGCCAGCTGGTGTTTCAAATCACTCCCCAATTGTGGTTCAAGTCGTTAAACCACAAATGATAAGGAAATCTTTTAAATACCTCAATTGCTGGGAAGACCATGAGGACTACAAGCACATAGTAAGGAGGGCTTGGAAAAAGCCTCTAACTGGGACTGCAATAATGTTCAGACTTTTCCAAAGGTTAAAGAATGTTAAGCATGAACTTTGTCAACTAAACAAAGAGAATGTTTCGAATCTGAGCAGAAGAGTTGAAGACTGCAAACAACAATTAACTCAAAGTCAGATTGAACTTCAAACTTATCTTGGAACATAGATACATTGAGAGATGCATACCCAAAGAGATCATACCCATGATAATTTTAAAGACATATGTCAAAAGTCAAGTTCAATACTACACCATATGATGAGCAACACCAATTCGCAATGAACAACGGAACATCTAAAAACCAAGAAACACAATCTGAACCAATCAGACATACAATGAAAGTTCAAACTCAAGTTGTCATAATTTGATGTAACAATCAAACCAACAAATGAACTAACTAATTAAAAGGGCTTGAAGTAAGCTTCCCAATTCCGATTTATAGTCGGTCCGTACGATGTTATGGAAAACATACTATTACGTGTCCAGTGAAAAGAAAGTGAAAAGTGAGAAGAAAGTGATCAGATAACCCGAAACCACCGCTCACAATCACTTCTTCCATGAAACTCGTTATCACCTTCGATTCCAAGTTAAACTAAAAGAAAGAGAAAAAAAAAACCTCAAATTAATTAAAATTCAAGTACAAATTAAAGTGCTTCCCACTCTTCCATCTAAATCTAAACTTGCGATTTTGATTGAATTACATATTGAAGTGAAAAAATCAAAAAAAAAAAAAAAAACATCTAGATCAAACCAAAAAGCACCTAAAATTTCAGATTGAAGAGAGAGTTTAGTCACGAAAAAAAAATCTAGGTTGAAGAGGAAGTTTAGTAAAAATTTCAAATTGAAGAAAGACCCGTTCTGAGCGGGTCAACCTGTTGGGTCAAACATATTTAGTAAAAATTATTATAATAATAAAAAATGATATTACAAAATAATTAATATTAATTAAAAAATTTCTTTTAAAACATACGGTGTATAAGGCATTAAGGCATACATATAATAAAATCATTATTATGGGGCTGCATCCGGTCAGAAGTAACTTTATGTCAGAAGGTCAGAAGTAATCTGAGCCACACATTTTCCATAGTCGAATGGATGAGATCAAACCAAATAAACAAAAAACAAAATAATAAAAAACCCACCCCTTCCATTTTCTCTCTCCTCCCTCAACCCCCCTACCCACCCCAGCCCCGCCGGCGACCGTCGCCGACCACCACCAACACCAACCCAGACACAGCCACCGCGACCCCCCCTCCGCCGTTCCCACACACACTCGCCCCTTCCTTCTCCCCCAATTCCCCCTTTTTCGACTTTAAAAATTGGAGGAGATGTGGCAACAAGGCCAGGAGGGGCGGCGAAGGTCGAGGGAGGGGCGGCGGTTGAGGATAGGGGCTGGGGAAAGGAGTGAGAGAGGAGAGAGAAAATGAGAAAAAAGGGACGTGGAGGACGATATAGAGGGTGGCGTGGGCTCAAAGGTGCCGTCGTGAGGTCGCCGGAGCGGCGCCCATCGAATGATGGTGGTGTCGTCGAGTGGGGTGGTGGTCGGCGCAAAGGGCGGCAGTGGTCAGGTGGTGCGTGGTGGTGGTGGTAGGTGGTTATGAGAAGAGAGAGAAAATAAGTTAGGATCATTTTCTGTTTTTTTTTTTTTTAAATTGGAGTTATGAATTTTTTTTTTAGTTGCGTAAAGTTATTAAAGTTACGCGTTTTAGTTATTGAAGTTATTGGAGTTATCAAAATTGGAGTTAAATCGGGGTTACGTGTTTTATAGTTATTGGAGTTATATTAAAAAACGTGTTTTAGTTATTAAAGTTATTGGAGTTAAGTTGAAGTTACGTATTTAGTTAAATATTGTTAAGTTAGAGTTGTAAAGGTATTGGAGTTATGTGCTATAGTTATTGGAGTTACGAAGCAACTGAAGTTATGAGAGTTAGTGAAGTATGAAGATGTGTGGCTGAGATTACTTATGACCTTCTGACATAAGATTACTTCTGACCTGATACAATTCCTCATTATTATTATATAATATGGAATTGTATCAGGTCAGAAGTAGCCTCATGTCAGAAGGTCAGAAATAATCTGAGCCACACATCTTGATACTTCATTAACTCTCATAAACTTTAGTTGCTCACTAACTCCAGTAATTATAGCACATAACTCTAATAACTTTACAACTCTAACTTAACAATATTTAACTAAAATACGTAACTTCAACTTAACTCCAGTAATTTCAATAACTAAAACACGTTTCTTAATATAACTCCATTAACTACAACACGTAAATATAATAATTCCAATAACTATAAAACACGCTCATAAATTCTGTAGTCTTTGGTTTGGAGAACTTTTGGTGTGCGAGTATCCTTCTTCCTAAAGGTATTACTAAGATGATCAACAAGATTTGCAAGGATTTTATATGGGGTATTAGCCCTGGTAAGATAAAAATGCTCTTTAAAAGCTGGAAGAGTTCTTGTGCGCCAAGAAGTGAGGGAGGTTTTCACATAAAGGAAATAATAGGGTGGAATAAGGCATTGATTTCTAAGTGGCTGTGGTATATTCAGACTAATAAGAGAAGTCTCTGGTGTGATTGGGTTAGATGCTATTTGCTGAAGAACACATCAATTTGGGATATCCGAGCAAAGCAGCAGAACTCTGTACTATGGAAAAGTATTGTTGATGTGAAAGATGAGATTCTAGCAAGAGCAGGCTCAGGTGATGAGGCAAGGGAAATGCTGATGTCTTGGGAGCAAGGAGGTACATTCAGAGTGGGAAAAGAATATGACTTTTTCAGGGAGAAGTACAGAGAGGGAAGGAAATACAAACTGATCTGGGATTCTGTCAGTGTTCCTAAACACCGTTTTATAGCTAATCTTGCAGTTCAAAATGCTCTGGCAACCACTGATAACATTACAAGGAGAGGGATGGTAATAATGAATAGATGCTGCCTGTGTAAAGCATATGCAGAATCTCATACTCATTTGTTTTTCCAATGTCACTTTGCTGGAGAAATTTGGAGGAGTATCAGGTTATGGTTGCACATCAATTCTGATGCAAGCAGTTTGAGTGGCATTCTGAAATGGTATGTGAGAAATGTAAAGAGACGGCACTGGAGGAGTAAATGGGCAAAGTGAAGTCTTGTAACAACGATTTACATGGTGTGGTTTGAAAGAAACAGCAGATTGTTTAGAGACGAGGAGCATAGCAAAGATTGGATAGTGAGTAGAATTAAGTATTATGTGTGTGTTAGGATAATTAGTTATCTTAATGGCCTAGAGAATGAGGAAGTTTTAGATCTCCTTAATGCGTAATCAAGTGGTGTTTTTTTTTGTAAGCTTTAATGCCTGTTTTCTACCCCAATTCCGAATGAATAAAATGCTCTAACTTTCGCTTGCAAAAAAAATAACTATAAAACACGTAACCCGACTTAACTCCAATAACTTTGATAACTTTAATAACTCCAATAACTTCACACACTAAAATTCATAACTTTAATAAAAAAGAACCGAAAAATAAAATAAAAAAAAGAAAAATGAACCCACTATTTTTTTTTCTCTTTCCTCCTCCACCATCCCACCACTACCACCTCCACGCACCAGCCGGCCACCGCCGCCCCTTGCGCCGACCACCACCTCACGCGACGGCACCACCACCATTCGAGGCGCACCACTCCGGCGACCACACGGCGGCATTCTTCTCCCCGTGCCACCGCCTCCATCGTCCTCCACGTCCCTTTTTCTCATTTTCTCTCTCCTCTTACACTCCCTTCCCCAATCCCTATCCTCAACCGCCGCTGCCCACAAACCCTCCCCTGGCCCTCGCCCTACGCCGCCGACCCCAAGCACCACCATCATCGCCTCAAATAGAAGGAGTTTGAGGAGATGCAAAGTGGTTGAAGGGGTAATGGGGGAGAAGAAGTGGTGGCGGCGTGTGGGAACGGCGGAGGGGAGGTCGGGGTAGCCCGCCGATCACGGTGGCTGGTCGGCGCCGTCTGAGGTTGTGGTCGGCGACTGCTTCCGGGCAGGGCAGGGGTTGTCGTGGGGGTTGGGGGGGTGTTTGGGGAGGGGAGAGAAAAGGATAGAGAGTAGGTCTTTTTTTATTTTGTTTTTATGTTTTTCTCTTTGTTTATTTGGTTTAATCTTGACCATTGATCTTGGGTAGATGTGTGCCTCAGATTACTTCTGATCTTCTAACATAAGTTTACTTCTTACCGAAATGCAGGCCGTATATAATATAATATATAAAATAATTGGAAAATAAGAAGAATATAATATATTAATGTTAAAATTTACCGCCGAAAAAAGGCACGAATATGTATTTTCGACCCGTTGGTCAACCAGTAACGGGACCCGAACCTGTATTGACCCTAACCCAAAATACACCCGACCTGTATTCTCCCCGAACCCGAAACCCGCCTACCTGACCCGTTTTACAGATCTAGTTATGGGAGATGGAGTAGGGGCTCGCAATTGAATTGGTTAGGTTGGATTGGAAACTCATGGATCGGAGTTACGCTAAATTTTGTTAGTATTTGGTCATTTCAAACATTGGTTGGGTTGATTATGTTTATTTCAAAACTTGTTCGGGTCAAGGTCAACTTCTTTTTATCAATGAGTATTTGAGTCTAAGATAGTTAGATAGGTTATTAGAGAAATGCACAAGTGACACAAGGGACAAAATTAACTTTGATTCAAATTGCAAAACATGCCAAACAAACTTAGATTATCTTTATTCTTCTAAGTATGTGCAATCTCATTAATTTGGGATTGAATATTATAAGATTATTGTTGGGTTCCCGGTTTTGATGATAACAAATATAGTAGTTGTCTAAGGTTATATAAACAGGTTCCGCACTTCAAGGTTATGGAACTAACCTTAATGCTCTCGAGATTGTTCTAGCTTATATAAACAGGTTCCGCACTTCAAGGTTATGGAACGAGTCGAGGCATGGAACAACTACAACTACAAGAGTGAATTTCGATCATGTGGATGATCATGGGTTGTAATGGTTAGAACTCTTGTACGGTCTTGTTTTGACACACTCTAAGATTGTTTGCCTTAAGGAAACGTACCAGGGAACAACGTATGGAACAGTCTTCCTTACTCTGTTCCATACATTGTTCCTTTGCGACAGAATTTTAAAAACGTCTCACTTCTGATCTTCCGAGAAAAATAATATTTTCAACAATTTTGGAAATTCTTTTTACACTGGTAATATCTCATATTTTCCTATTTTTGGTTAACATTTTCAAAATTAGGCATTAGTTCTTTATTTGATTTCATAAAATAATTTTTCCGGAATAAAATATTTTTATTATGAAAAGTCTATCTTTTACAATATATATTTCTTGATCAAATTAACCTAATGCTTTGATATTTAAGTTTCACGTTGTTTTTCTTGGAAGAGACACACACACACATTGAGCAAAAGAGCGTTTTGAGCAAAATAGAGTATTTCCTTTAAGGCAGAGAGTTTTTCTTATTGGTGTGTCATTTGGATCTAGGCTTAATCGTATCTCACCTACTTTCAAGAAGCACATCGAGATATCAAATCTTTGTAATCTTTATTTTCTTAAGAGTTTACGGGTAGAGTCACAATATCCGTGGTGGATATTGGGTAGAGTTCTTGTGGGAAGAACGTCAATTGGTTCTTGTGGTAAGAACGTGAATTGGTGCTTGTATTACTCTTTGAGAATAGTGAATTATTGAAGATTAGAGTAGGGTGGACGTAGACCTTGTGTTAAAGGTTTAACCACGGTAAATTCCTGTGTCTCTCCTTATTACATTTGTTTTACTTTCTTAGGGAACATTGTCTCATACATTGTTCCGTGCACTGCTCCTTGCACTGTTCCATTTATCTCCACGAAAAGAAAAGACGTCAGTGTATTCGGGTTAATTGCTCGAATTACTCCAGCCACTCTATTCACCCCCTCCCCTATAGTGCCGGCCTGATACCAACAATTGGTATCAGAGCAGGTTTGCTCGAAAGGCTAATATCCTAGAGTACACATGTCGTTGGGATCTGTGAAAGCGGATATAAAGGGCGCAACTATTTCTGTGTTGACTCCTACAAATTACACGACATGGAAGGTACGTATGAGAAACTTCCTACAAGGCTGTGATTATCAATTGTGGGTGATTGTCGCCAAAGGAGATATGAAGGTTTCCAAGAAGGACACCGAGGGCAAGCTTGATTATGGAATCCTAGAGAAGAATGCTAGAGCGGCGGCGCTTTTACAGCAAGCAATAGGTGAGGATCAGATGAGTTTGATCGAATCTCTTCAAATGACACTACAAAGGGTCTCTGGGATGCCATTAAATTATTTACAAAGGAACCACAGAGGTAAAAAGGTCTAGAATTGATTTACTTACTACTCAATATGAGATGTTTAAAATGGATAAAGATGAGACCATAAAAGAGATGTTCACTAGGTTCAACAAGATCCCTAATGAACTTAAATCTTTTGGCAAGTCATTTACCTCAGAAGAATTGGTTAGAAAGATCCTTCGTAGTCTCACCAGGGATTGGTTGGCCAAGGTGACAGCTATCAAAGAAGCAAAAGACTTATCCGACATGCCTGTGGAAGAATTAATTGGTTCCTTAATGGCACATGAAATGGAACTAATGTCGAACGATGAAGATAAGTCTAAAAGCAGAAATTTGGTCCTAAAAGTTGACACAAGTGAGAGTGAAGATGAAATTGATGAACAAGAAAATGAACTTGCTATTATGACCAAACGTTTTGCTAGTGCTTACAAGAAACAGATGCTCAGTAGAAAGGAAATCTTAATTCTAAGGGAAGATCCTCATTCCCTGTGGATTATGGTAAGAAAAGCATTGCTAAACCAAGGTGTTTCAAGTGTAATTCTCAAGATCACAGGATTGCTGAATGTCCTGTGATGAAGCAAGAAAAATTTAGGGAAAGGACGAGATACACTCCGAAAGAGAGCTACAAGAGAGCCATGATGGCTGCTGTATGAGGCGACTCCAATTCCGAGGAAGAATAGTTGGAGGAACAGGTTCCAATTGCAAATTTATGTCTCACTGCCCTGAACATGCAACAGGGAACTGCATTGTTCCCTCCAAAGCCTGACTTGTGTCTTACTGCGTTAAGCACGGAACAGAGAATGGAACAGTTCCCTTCATGGCCGGACATGTGCCTTATGGCAATTCATGAGGATGAAGATGATGACTTTCAGGTAAGTTTTCAAACCATTAAGTCTGACTTGCCTAATTTATCTAGGGAGAAGCTTGCTAGATTAATCATGGTAATCATAGACGAATGCATGGATATTGTTGTCACTTGTGAGGACTTAAAAGAACAACTTGAACATGAGATAACTAAAGGAAATTTGCATGAAAATAAAATTTGCACTCTTGAGAAAGATTGTTCTGTTTTAATTCAAGAGAACTCTTAGCTCGTAAAGGACATAGAAGAAAAGAGTGTGAAATTTCTGTTATGCAAAAGGAACTCAATGAGAAACCTGTTCCTGTCACTGTTCCTGACACTGTTCCCGTGGTTTGTGAATATGAAAATAAGATTCAGGAATTAGAGAAAGAAATTTCTGATTTACACAACTCTACGAACCCTGATCAAAATGTTTTGCAAAATATTGAAATAGCTAAGCATCAGGTTGATTCTCTGACTTCAAAGAACAAAGAGTTAATGACCAAAATTGGAATTCTTGAA
>JBBYHQ010343462.1:0-12662 GCA_038382645.1 Spergularia azorica
GCATGTGGTGGATCAATCCACTCAAAAAAATCGCAACCAAATGATTTCTTGTATCTTGTACATATGTAGAACCTTCTTAGCGGATTCCGCATTGTTTTTTAAAGCAATTGTTTAGGGCCCGTTCGGTATCATTGCCGTTTTCAGTTTTTGGTTTTTTTACGTAAAAATTTTGGTTATATAAGTTACAAAACTGACTTTAAATTGTGTGGTTTTATAATAGTCATATAGAAAATGAAAACTGACAACTGAAAACTGAAAACCACTTTTTCTGGTTTTCAAAAACGGGACTTTGGTTTTAAAAAAAAACTGAAAACTGAAAACCGAAAACGATACCAAACAAACCCTTAGCTCTACGATTGCAATAACACCGAACCTCACCCATATTCATAATCTTTATTTTTCAGAGTTGGAAGTGATTTTTTTGGGATGAATCTGTTCAGTTTTTGGGAGGAAGATGAAGAATGCTTTACTCTGTTCCAAGTCTCTGTTCTTCTTATATGTAACTGCAAAGCCTCCAACGGCTATTTTTTGGGAAAGATTGTGGACCGTTGTAAAGCAAAGTTCAGACACCTCTAGTGTTTTATCCAAGAATGTTCTCTTTTTTATCAGTTTTCTGTGTTTAATTGTGCAGCAGCTGCCAGCTCATCACCCAAATCATGGCAAGGCAACGGGATGAAGACGGACGTTTGTCCAGTCCCCAAACTCACGCGAAAAAGTTGTCAGTCACCAAACTCAAAATTTTCGCAGAGTTTAGACACCATATACACCCTTAACTCTAAATTGGGCCGATATATGAGTACGTATGGCTAAACAGTGGGCAAGGATTCCTTTTGGTAATCAATCTTTTAGGAGTAGAGCTTGACCATACCAAAAATGAAATACGGAGATTAAACAAACAGCTCACTCCCTGCCTCCTTGTTCCTTTATGAGTTTTTTTGGTCAACTTCGGAATTGTATTGAAGAAGATTTCGAGCTTTAAGGTCCAGCTCAGTCTCTCATTTCCTAGTCCTAGAGGTATATGTCCACGACTTCTTACGGGTTCTACCTATGCATAAAAACTATCTAGGCCAACACATGCATTTCAAAGAAGATAATAAAGAGGAAGGGCCAAAAGCCATCTAGGCTAACACATCCCTTTTCCGTCTGTCAAACTTTTATTAATGAAGCACATAATCACATCATTAACAATCCTCGAAATCGAAAGCTTAGCTACATATCATCAGAGATCAAACCCATCGTTCAGCAAACCAAAATGTAATGTGCATCAATTGCCAAGCTTAAGATTGTAACTTCCTAGGAACTGTGCTAAAAATAGAACACATTCTCAATTCTAGATCAAACAACAAAACACGATGCTATAGCTGCTAGCTTGTGGAGCACTTTGCATCACGCTTGTTCTCGAGCTGCTTAAGCATCGGCAAACCTGCAGAAGGAATAAACCACAACTTCGTTAAGCATGACTGCTCGAGCAAAGTCTTGAGTAGTAGTCGTGAACTCAATAACGAATATGACAAGAAACATTACCCGAGTTCAGAGAGCTTCATGTGAGCCTCAGCATAGTCGGCAAAGAAAGCATCCTCATCCTGAGATTCAAAAGATGAAACCCGTTATAATCAATGTCCTGACAAATTCACAGGAAGTTTTAGGGCATCCTACAATCAGTCGCCAATAGTGGTGGGAATAAGAGTAACGCTAAGTGAAGTGGGAGGACACTATTTTGTTTGGAATTCAAAGGGAAGCAAAAAGATATGGGGAGTCTGGCACCATTGTTTCTAGTTTGAGAAAAAAAGAGTACACACACCGCTGCGTATTTCTCAACCAGAGGACGGAATGCAGGGTCAGCAAGAAGTGCCTTGTCAGATGGAAGCTGCAAGAGACCTTCCTTCTCACCACTCAGAAGCTCCCTGTTACATATTAAGGATAATGGTTTAGTGCACCAATATAATCATCGACAAGAGAACAAAACATAACAGGAAATGAAGTATAGCCCACTTGAAGTAAGAGTTGTCAAAGATCAGAGGGTTGGCGGTCCAAGCTCCCTCAAATCCAGAGCGCTCCTTGTGGCACCTTCCCTGCAAGATTTCAAAGTGAAAGAAACGAGGGCATTATTAAACGGAACAAGGCAAACCAACCAAAAACAATTCAGCTATAATCAGAGAGCTCCAAACTCACCAAAGTGTGGCCTCCAGAGAGAGCAACAATGTCCTGGTCAGTAAGACCCATCTGCTTGATGAACACCTGCCTCAGATGGTCACAACCTGAGACACATTTCAATACAAAGGTATAAACATCGAACATCTATTTGCCAAACAGCATCAATAAGGAGAAATGTCATAGAGAACCACATACCCTGGGTAGCATCAGGGAGACGTCCTTCCTGTGGTGGCTCTGGCTTGTCCTGGAAAAGGAACAGATGTTAGTGTTTGGCATCCTGTGCATATACAACTAGAACACAAACTGCTGCCACATTGTTAGTGCTTGGCTTCCCCATAACAACAAGAACACCACAAACTACAACCACATGGATAGGAGCTAATCGTGCCAACAGAAGAATCAACGACATTTAATTTTTTAGACTTGAAATCAAGAAGACAGTGAACAATCACACAAGAATTTAGGCAAGCAAAAATAATTCAACACCCAACAATTAAGAAAGAAGGGCACACCCCTAAGACCACAACAGAATACGCACATTTTAGCCAGCATCAATGTCTTCAAGCCATTCTAGAGCCAAGGGCTTTATTGTTGTGTGCTATTATCCAATATTTCAACACCCAAACCAAAATGAAAAAGAAGTTTAACAACACAGATTTAACATCAAACTTCAACAATCACGAACCTCACGACCAGGGTGGAAGGGAATTTCAGGTCCTCCAGTAACCTCAACAGCCACAACACCAGCCAACTGCAAGCAATCAACCAATGACATAAATAAACAAATATACAAACACACGGACAATGTTTGGAATTCTTCACTGCTCAAGCGATTATACCTGATAGAAGTCAGCATGAGAGATGGTAGGGAACTGCTCCCTGATGGGCTCCAACAATCTGAGTGCAATGTCAACTCCATTGTTGGCTCCATGGCTCAGCTCTTCCTTGAACCTCATTGTTCCGAAGGGTCCTCCAGTCTTTGACTGGCAATCAAAGGTACCAGCAGAGTGCCATCTGCAGAACACAAAAATGGTTCAGAATATTTTGGCAACAATGTATTAAAAAAGTCATGGATGCAAATCAATTAACAATAACTTACGCAAGACGTAGAAAAAGTGGAGCACATTGCTTCTCAGCGATAAGACCCCTGAGTTTCTTCTTAGCCTTCTCAATAGCCTTCTGATAGTCCTCGCTCACAGCTGGGTAGTTCTTTGCCATGACTTAAATCTGATCAATCACACATAATAAATGGATCAGCCATTGCTAATACCTCTACCACCTTCGAAAAGATGAGGATTAAATCTCTACTTTCGAGTTCTTTTATCAATGAAAGAAAAAATCTCATTCATAGAACATTGTATCAATCTCAACAATCTAATTCATACATTAATAAAAATTGAACATAGTAACAAGGCCAAAAGCAATGTTGTATAGAATTAATAACACAGTAAATCATTAACCACTGCTAGCACAACAACAACTAAGGCGAGAAAGGGGAAAATCATCATCAGAAACAACAAATCATCTCAAGAAAACTTGATGACATTCAGGTTCATTATATTAATGAATAACCAGTACAAAATGTTCACTGATATTCACACATTTTACAAGCTATGTTAGCCTTGATGAGACCTAATTCGTCATTTGTGCTATTAACTAGTTCAAAATATGAACGCGATATATTTCTTATCAAAATTATCATACATCACCAAAAACTATACTGCAAATAACACAATCATGAACATTGTAAACGCCCTAGCGATCATACAATAAGATTTACCCTTATCCCACGTCTCATCAACAAAATCAGCAAGATTGTTCAAGGACGAAACTAATATCATAAAATTCGATGATCTTACAGCACTAGACGACTCAAACGTAACCTACTCCAAACACGAAATGACCATTTGTGCTACTTTCGAAATCATTGACAAAAAAAGTGCAAATCCAGGGGATACACGGCTACTCCAAATTTACACATATAGAGTAACAAACGTTGCACAAAAATGTTCATAAAAGCTTAAGTTATCTGAAATAATATCCACGTATCCAAAAAGGCTACCCCGATTTTACGAGACCCTACTTTTAAGGTATCAATGTAGTTATCACGACTTTTCGATTCCCTATAATTTTAAGTCTCACACACGCCAAATAGTCTCCCACAACACAGACGAAGTACCAGGTAATCATCACATTAACACGATTCACGTCCAAAATCCTGATAAACTACTTCACATTTCTCACTTAATTTAAAAAAACACAGCTTGATTAACACGATTAACGGTTCAGACGAGAACGACAAATCAACGATTCTTCAGCAACCAAAACAAAACAAAACAAAAAAAAAAAAATCTAATACGTATGATTTACTTTTCAAAAATCTTCGTAACAATTTTTACTCGATTAAAAACACAACTTCAACAACACGATTTACTGGTATGATTATAACGAGAAATCAACAATTCTTCAGCCAAAAAAAAAATTAACATTTTACATAAAAAAATCCTGATGACTCCGTAACATTTTTTACTTGATCAAAACACAAGCTTGAACAACAAGATTTACCGATATACAATTATAACGACAAAAACAGGGATTCTAAACCAAAAACGATCACACCACCACACAAACACACGATCGATATATCGGAAACGTATAAAACACGATCAAAACCAAAATCGACGATGATCGGACAATTTCACCACCAAATTCAACAAAAACAGATCCACATTCCATAAAAAAAAACGTAAAATCAAATCAAAATGAAACATATAATATCAGATTACGGAAAAAAACAGACGATCCAAGTCAAAATCAACGGAAATAAGACGATAAACGATAAAATAAGATTAAAACGAACAAAACAACAGATCTACGATAAGAATTGAGGAGAGAGAAAGAGTAAGAAGCTTCACCTGGAAGAATGAAGAATGCAGGAGGAATGAAGAACCCTAGAAAAAAAAAAATGAAGAGAGAGAGAGAGAAAGAGAGGAGTGAGGTGAGCACAAGTTCAGTCTGATTATTTTCTCTCTCCTCTTGGAAAGTATATAATGGGGAGGAGAAGAGAAGATGAGAGGATTGTGATTTGTGAGGGGGGGGGTTTACGAAGATTCTAGTAACTTCATCTGAGCCGTTGATTTGTGTTTGAAATGTAGGGTGGTGATGGTGAGTTGGGGGGATGGAGGGTTGGGATTGGTCCATGTTAGGTGATTGACTTTTTTTGGAAGGGAATTATAAAGTTTTTTCTTAATTATTATGGATTGATTTGAATGGTTGGGTTAGTAGTAGTGCTTGTGTTAAGAGGGGTAGGTGGAAATGTGGATGGTATTTTTAATTTTGGGTTGATTGTTTTTTGTTTTCTTATAGAAATTTATCATGGGTTGATCTCATTTGCTTTCTTTTTAAATTGTGAATATACGAGTATTGTCTTCGATAATCCGATTTGATTTGAATTCACTTGCTTGTATTTAGTTTTTTTATCTAAAAAAAAAAAAGACGCGTCTATAAATGTCAAAACTGAACAGGATGTGTCATATATGTAATAGACTGGTCTTAATTTTAAAACTAAACGATTGTTAATTTCATTCAAATCCTATAAATGTGATTGTATTAGTTAATATAGGTATAGGTATGTCAACAATTCACATTTGATTATTTCTTTTTAATTTTAAAATTTTACAATATGGAAGAATGTGGAAAGGTCGTTTGGTCTAATAACATGGGCCATGCAATTTCCTCCCTTGTTTGGTTGATTTATTCCTTTCTCATAGGATTTATAATCTTCTTGTTGTGAAAAGAAGCAACCAAAGAAAGATACTTGTGACTCGGTGAGACGATTTGACACACGGTATGATCATGAAAACGGTAAATTAATTATGGAGGTAGTAGCTCACTAGATTAAACTACCAGAACTAAAAATTCAAAATAAAAATCAATTCATGTGGAACTCATGTAAACTTTTAAATTTGTAAGGTGCTCGTACAAAGAAGCTCAATTAATCTTTAAGATTGAGATATCAAAAATTAAAATAATTAGTATCAATCCAATAGTGTTGAATTCTAAACCATAACATTGTGGTTAAATGTTTATCAAAATTCTTTTAATTTAAAATGCATGATCATAAATGAATCCAAATTTCTCTCTCACGAGTACGGAGATGTGATTGTACTCTCCGGCCCATAAAGTGAAAAGAAGTGATTGTACTACTACATTTTAGAGTGACGTGCGTAAGCTTGGCATTGTCCTTGTGGTATAACGTCCGCCATATTTGGTCGTTCAGGATGCAAATCCATATCAACCACATCACTCTCAATAATTTCACATAAATTAGGCGTAAAGGATGGAAGGGAAGAGTCACCATTGTTAAAGGTCACTTACCGGGACAAAAAGTTGTGGGGGTTCGTTTTGGCATTAAAAAATGTCACTATCTGCAAATGTGAACACATCTTGTGCACCAAGATTCCATCTACATGTAGTCATGTCCAATTGAGCATTTGAGCATAACACAAGAATATTATTTTCCTGAATGGCTTGCTTACGCTTGTGCCTAAGCTTAACTACCACCCTCCTCTAGGGTTAAATTCGCCTATGAATTTCGGACACGCTTATAGTTCAGAATACACGGATGAGTTGGTATGATCAAAAGTACGAGAAAGTTGCATAACCAATCAGGTAAGAGTTGATAATCCGTCATGTAACTTTTGATTAATCAATTTGTTTATGCGTTGTAGTCAATAAAGTATGTTCAAAAGACCCATGGAAAATAGAACAGATGGAGTATAAAATATTAATCATCTACTCTCTCCATTCATATCCAAATGCCCAAATTTCCATTTTGGGAATTTCACATCCAAATGCTCCATTCCCTTTAGTAGTAACCCTTTATTAATAAAATATTGTCCATTTGCACCATTATTGAATTGTTTAACCCTAATTAAGAATTGAATTGTTTACCCTAAATATTACTCACTTGCACTTAAAATTGAATTGTTTATTCCTAACCATTGTCAACTTGCACTATTATAGAATTGTTTATTATTTTTCTTAAAAAGTGTGAAATGATGTCATGAGACATTTGGATATGAATGGAGGGAGTAGTATATGTACACAAGAATGTGTCCTTTTCTCATACTTCAAGAAATGGCAATAAGATTTAGGCCTTAAATTACAAAAACTACCAACCACTAATACGAATTAGACAAACTACTTTTTTCGGACAAACTCAATTATAGTTTCACTAGGTAGCTATAAGTTCGTCTACTACTCCGTATTATATTCTAAACAATGACTTCGACACTGTAGTGAAGAGTTAAGCAAGGCATCCTCATCCATGATTTCTCCCCATGGTACCATAAGTCCATAAGAAATCTCAAGAATTCAAGGGAATGTATTGATAAACACAGTATCGGAATTACATGAGTCATGGAATTTCCACAGTATAAATCATAATGAACATAATTGAGCTTCTTAGACACGCTTCATCGTCCATTTGACATCGTGGAACTATCCCATGCTACTCTAAGGTCAGGAAAAATGCACCAAGAAAAGACTAGCAAGAAAGACACTAGTTGATCAGTGAGAGTTGAGAAGCCATGAATATGAATGAAGTTCTCGATACTAATAATCTATGGGTACTTTAGTGTGAATTTGCAGATGACAGTTCCAGAGTTTGGATGTAGTCAAGATGAAAGTGGTGAGATATGTGCAGAAAGGTTTACGAATGTAAAATCTCGAATCTGATAACCAGACGAAAAATTAGCCCGTCTATTCAGGTTGATCAGGCTGGGTGTTTGTATACTTGGTGCAGTCAAAAGGTCCTATCACCTGGTTGGTTTTCCGCTTCACCTGAAAACAGTAGCGAGCCTGTAAGAATAGAGTTTCCACTTCACTTAAAGAATGGTTTTACCACTCTCTTCAATAAATGCAATTACATTGAGAGTGAATGCATTCAGTCGAGAGTAAAGAGAAGAGAAGCGTAAAAAAGAGCTTCTCAAGCAACTAAAAACTGTAGCTCTACTGACAGACAACTTTCCATTTGCACAAGTGAACATGAGCATACAATATAGTAAAACAAAACAAAACCAGAGAAGCAAGCTAGTCCGGTAGTCCCTAAATGACGTTATCTTTCTTGCAACACACAACACTGCAAACCATAAGCAGAATACTTAACTTAGGAAGTGTCATGAATCAAAACACACGCAATCAAAACACACGCATATGCTGACTATGATCATTCAATTGTATAAAAACCAACTCCAGGATATTTAGTAAACTACGATTGCAATGTGGGAGTTCCATTTCAATGAACATAAGAACATTCTAAACAATGAATAAGGGGGGTTGTTTTTCATTAGGCTGCAAAATTCGCCAAATCTGCAGAAAGAAGTGAGCCGTCCAGAACATCAGGCATATTCAACTAGTCCTGATATCCAAGGAAAGAAATTACTCCGTACAAATTTTGTTGTAATCTACGGAAAAACAAGTGCCTAGTATTGAAAACTCGGAAAAGAAACTATCTGAGTGTCTGCTGCCATGCACTACTGAAGTTTCTGAGAACTAGTTCATCATATTCCTAGAATGTCACTAAAATGCAACAATAGTATTAAGTTGAGAGATCAGAATCTCTGTTTTATTTCCGAGGTAAAGAGAGATCAGAAAAGTAGATCTAGTCTTTTGAATTACTAAAAGGATATGTGGTGCATAATGAAATAAAAACAAGACTTAGGAGGTAGGTTCAATTTTCTCGAAAAGGAAAAGGAAGGAGCATCTTTTTCCTGTGGCACAAATCTGATGCACCTATTCATTCCAACTCTGAGGCTTCACTGAGAAAGGCCGCTACATGCAACAAGCACCTTTGACTAGCAGCCTATGTCTAGTGCAGTTCTTTGATAGGAAGCAGCAATTAATCGTAGTCATAAGAGTATGTATCTTAATTCTGTAAAATACAAATGAAGAGCCATACCGGTGACCAAGGACTCGACTCAGGAACTGACTTATCAGGGGGTGAATGTTGAACAGCGCCACTTTTCATGGTTAGAATTTCCTGCAGCAAAGAAGCAATACTAAGTAAGTAAATATGACACTAGGTAGATCAGTGACCAAAACTCCTACTCAAAGTAAATAAGTATTACGGAGCGACTTCTGTTTCACTAGTTGTATACATACTTTTCAAGGATGTAGGAACAAACTGCTTGCAGGCTGAAAGGACAGAGAAAGAACTTCTTGTATAGTATTATGTATTGCTATTCAAGAAGTTTAAAACTTTGGGATTGTTATTTTACTTATTTATATCAATCTTCAGTATTCCAAAAGACAGACTTTTAACACATTGCAAAGGGCATGCTTAACCAAAACTCAGCAAGAACATCTATCTCTGCCACCAAATCATAATTTATACTAAGTGATATAGTTTGGGAATTCAAAACCGATGGGGATAGACAATCAACTTTTAAATAAATGTTGAGACAAGTTACAACTGAATATATGTTTTTTTCTGGTGATTCTATTCTAAGTAAGGCCACAATACAAGAAATGCAATTGATGAAATCTTCAAGACTTTTATAAGAACATATTTTAGATTCTCATTGTGTAAAGTATAAAAAAATTACCTCTCCAGCGGACTCTAAAGCAGCTAGCCACTCATCTGAGAACGGAACAGCATTTGATACTGGTATAACTACCTTCTGCTCAACCAACCTGCCATACTAGACAATTCAGTAGTGGTCCTAAGAAAAGGGACTACATTCTGATTAAGGAACCAAAAACTCAAAATACCTCTTTAAGTTTCCATTCTCCTCATGTCTGCAACCTATGCCCTCCAAATTAAACTGAGTCTCCACTGTTGAACTATCAATAACCTGAGAAGTCTTCGCTTCAGGTTCTTCTGAGGAGGCACTGTAATCAGGTTTATCATATTTGATGTCAAGAGTTGCACTCAGCAACGCTTCATTTGGAGATAAATCATGTCTGATATTAGGGCACACAGATGCTTCTGAGACAGGATCAGCTTCAACCCTTGTTGCTTGATTGTTGCTTCTGCTTGAACATGACTGAACTTCCAAATCAGTTCGAAATTTCACTTCTGCTACACTGCTGTGCACTTCATCTATGTCATTAAAACTCTCAGTATTACTGTCTGGATCTCTATGGAGAGAACTATCCTTCGGTAGTACGTCATTGATCAAATCTGTATTATATCTTTCGACTATTGGGAGCTGCACTGCCATATCATCACTCAATACTTGCTGTGCTACTTCAACATTTGTGGTAATAGTAACTTCTGTGCCGTTATTAGAAGCAACTGAAAGAGCATGTTGACATCCAATGTCTACTATGTCATCTCCACAGGACAAGGGCAATTCCTCTGCACCATGGGGTGAGAAAGGTACATCAGAGCATTGGGCAGCAGGATTCTCTGAGGGCTCCAGGAAACTGGTCCTAGAATGGTCTGACCCCCCTTGTAATTCAGGCTCCCTCAACACTGAAACTACATCAGAGATCTCTTTACTGTCATATCTCTCTGGGCTCATTGAAGAACTTTTGTCCTCGTAAAAGAGATTGCAATCTTCGTGATATGTGCCATGGCCACAGCTTAAATTATCATGCTCTAGTGAGCACTCACCAAGCTTCATGGTTGACAACTCACTGTCAAATATGACATAACCTTGATCTTTATCATCATGCTCATTTGTATCTTCACCAACTATACCACACTTTGCAGTGCAACTATTCATTTGAACATCATCAGAAAAACTATCCTGTTTTCCGCCAGCTGAACTCTCAACATCCACAGGTTTACCTACACAAACCAGGTTGGTGTAGTCACTACCATCCATTTCTGGCAGACATTTGCCATCTACGACTACAAGTAAGTTACTGCCATGCTGCATCTTCATGCTTTCTCCATTGTTAGGCCCCTGTAGATCATTGATCTTACCTTCACCAGGAGTTTTATCATCACAACACATGCCAATTGATGGATCACTGTCAGCGACCAAAGTAAGATTATCGTGATCACTTTTTAAATCAGTTTCAGATTCAAGTAGTTTGCTATCTGATGAAGTGCAACCCGTTTCTTCAGTAAGTGTTGGACAAACTTCTTTTATCGCATAAACAACATTAACCTGCACTTCAGGACAAGACTCAAGGGAGGTTTCCATCATGTCTCCACCAACATATTCATTTTGTCGGAAAGCAGGATCTCTGCACTTAATATCCACAGACTCTGTATGAGAGAAAGTCACATTACACTTCATAACTTTCTCTTCATCATTTGAAGAAGTTGGAATCTCATTGTTCTGGTGGCAATCAATATCGGTGACAACATTCTCTGTGGATATATTATTTGTTGGTTGGGGAACCTTGTCTTCAATTGAACATCGCTGTTTTACTACCTGCTGACTGCATTTTTCATACGTGGCCTCAGCTTGTGCTGTAAAGTTAACAGGTAATGCAGTGGAACATGTTTTTGTCACTTGTGAGGCCAGCCTTGTAGTTGATAATGCATTATGATTTAGAGCTTCATGTTGAGCTTTTATTCGCTTAAAGTCCGCACTGTGATCTGCAGCTGCAGAATTTCTCGAAGTTGGCATGCTAGACTTGAGGTTAGATGGCTTCATATTGACCTGCAGCAAAAGTATTTGCAATACCAGTTAAGCTTCCATCAATAAAGTAAAGAAGATCCTGAAGTCTACTTCCAAATTCAGAAATATAAAGCACATCTAAAACCATGAAGCTGTTAGAAAAATCATTTTCAAAATCAATATCTCTTGACATACCTCACTAAAGAATTTCATAGATGGTGATGGCATCCGTAATCCTGATGGTTTTATCCCTTGAACTTGTACAACCTTCCTGTTACCACCCCCATTATCAGATTGAAGGTGAGATGAAATTCTAGTCCTTGTCCCATCAACAGACTCAACCATTTTATTAGGAAGACTATGGTTAGAACTTTTTTGAGGACAGTTTCTGACTTTGTTGGTGTTTCGAGCATTGTGGTTGGCCGATGAATCCATTTCTAAACTTGAGCATTTTTTAGCAGGAGCGCCCTGTACTCAATTATATAAAATGCAAGCTGCTTCAAACAACAATTTTCTGCTGATATTGAAGTCATTGGACAAAATTAAAAAAGTCAAATCATTATCCAAATACATTACAAGTCTCACCGAATCCTCTCTAGTAGTCATGCCCAATTGCTTGAGAGATTTAGATGCACCCCCTGAGCTAATGTTTATAGCTTTAGAAGTTTGCTTCATATTTGATGGAAGCTTCAAGCTTATGTTTTTCTGGGCTGCTGGATGAATAAAGTTAAACCTTGAGATAACTTAAAACAACATGATAGAAGACAGTAAAACTAATCTCATGCAAAGAAGAGATAGCACTGAAAAAAAGGAGCCAGGTAAAACAAACTAAATGTTTTCTTAAGAAAGTAAAAGCTAGTAACCTGGTTGAGCAATCCCAGAAGACTTCAGATGACTTCCACCTGATCGAGCAGGCATACTTGTCTT
>JBBYHQ010343473.1:0-12661 GCA_038382645.1 Spergularia azorica
CTCAAGAGGTGTCATTTTGAAATCCCACCCTCCCCAAACATTTGATTTATATTTTGAATTCCACATTCTCAAATGATAGAATTGAAATGATTACAAATTTTCAAATCCTTGTTTCCAAACGCTACCTTATTAGAAACTACATTTTGTTGTAGTCTCATAGCCCTTAGCTATTTGTAGGTAGTACTCCCTTTGTTCCAACGGGTTCACTACGTGTTCTGAATCGCCCGTTACATGTTTTACCATACCTAGTGAAACTGATTAAACGGAAGAAATATGAACTTAGGTAAGGTCCAGTTATCTAACGACGTGGTAAAGTAAATTCTAACAACTATTGCAGATTTGCAGTCATTTTGTCCTAAAATTATTTCATTATATGAGAGATGTTTATAGTATTATCTCAGTATCACCTTATCAGATCAGGAAATGGCAATACCTCTGTTTTTACTTGGTCTACACGGCTGTTGTTTGAATGCGATTCTTCTTCTTGATTCTTAGCGAATCGACCACGAACACGAACCCTTCTATCCGCTAAGGTTTTACGGCATGCGTACTATTGAAACGTCAAAGAAAACAGTGTGTAAATTAGAATTAAGGTGATTCTACTAGAATTACCATATTCTAAATGACGTTATGTTAACACGCAAACTCTAAAAGAAAGAAAAAAAAAAAAAAAAGTAAAGAAACGAATGAGACTAATAGACCATAGAGTGTACCTTAATTGTTTTACGAAAGTTCCTTTGGTTTCTCTTGTTGAGATAACGAAGAATCCTAACCCTTCTTTCCTCCACAGAGTATCTTCCCACCTTAGTAGTGCTACTGTTTTCTGATCCACAGTTACTAGGAATCCTGCGCCCTTGAAATTCCTGATGATGTATTGTACACAAGTCTACCAAATTATTGCATCATATATTTACCCAATCATCTTTTGGGCACTCATTAGTAAAGAGATTCGAACTTAAGATTTACTGGACCTAATACTTGAGTCTTGACTAAGTCCGGCTAGCATAGACCTTAAACCTCATTCGAGAGGAGTATAACGTGTTAGGTATAACCATTTCATTGATTTATTATCATCATTTTGTTACGTACTCAATGAGGAGTTCAAAGACGTACATAACACATACCGAAGTGTTCGGAGGAGCGATGGCATCATATTTGTTGGGAAAGACATTATTTTGGTACGTACTATAGACATTGGCTACATCTCCGCTGTCACACAGCTGATAGGAACCAACTCCAAAACTACTGTCTCCAAATTGATCGTAACTGCATGCTGGGTGATTATTGTAACCTACGTAGTGATCATGTAATGCTAGCAATGGTTCATCATGATTCATAAACTCGATACTTGGTATCCCCTCAGTCATAGAATAATTCGAGGAAGAATCAAGACTAGGACTGTCTTGGAAGAGCAAATCATCGATGTCGTTCCCAAAATGGTTCGACAAGGGAGACACGGTGTCTTGGGCAAGCAACATTGCAAGATCATAGTCATAGCTCATGTGCATATGATGGTGATTTGCTATTCCGGTTGTCACATCGTGTGGTGGTACGAAAGTTGATTGAAGAGTTGAAGACATTTGAAGAAAGAAGAAAAGGTCGATGCTTAGTACTGTAGTATTTTGGTTTGGCTGGTCTATAAATGTGCATGTTTAGGTTGGGATATATATAGAGTTATCAATTTATCATGGTTGTGCAAGTTGTACTACTCTAGGCACTCAGATAACTTCGCACCAAATATAGGATATTATTAAGGGTGAATTACTGTTTCTAGTAACTGCGATTTGGCATTCCACTTTGTGCCTGCATTGGTAAATTTTGTACATAATGGAAGTGACATGGTAGAGAGAAACCATTCTACAAAAGTCTCATCTTAAGGTTATCTACAAAAACAGATTTCAATTACATCCTAATGAAAACTTATAAGTTATAGCGTAGAGTTATACTTAGGCCTTGTATGATTCAACTTCAACAATAAATTTAGTTCAAATCAAATTTAATCAATCCAAATCAAATCAGTTCAAATCAAACGCATAACACATAAACTCTAACAATGATATTAACTGATCACCCAAATATAGTTGAAGTTCAAACTTATGTAAGTGAAGATCAAATCTAATCAGTTCTGCTCAATGAAACTCTAGTAACGTAGTATATCAAAAAGTTGCATTCGAATCAGAGTGATTTTACTTGTACATTAATGCATGACTCCGCATATTGAAATGCTTGAAATACATGGTCCTTGCATTGTTTACTGATAATTGAGATTTGTATGAACACGATAATTTACATAGAAGACAAGAAACTATTTAGCAGAAGTCTAACCATTTTGAAAATTACATTTCTCTCAAATTCAATCTAGACTCCCCCATTTTAAGAATAAAATTTATTTTCATATAGTACAAGATTGTTGCACAATGCCACACACATCATTTCTCTCGAATTATGATGTGAGCAAAATTTTGACAGTTACGAAATGCTGCAGGAAATAGAAAAAGTGCGGCGGGCGATATGATGCTTAGCCGTATCAGGTACTTTTGAGGCTTCAAGCCTTTTCATCGAATAGCCTACTTTTTATAGCAAGAGATTTTACTTTGTTCACCACTATGTGCAAGTGAATCATGTTATGATTTTGTCCACCAACTTAATATAAGATTGGCAGAGAATTAAAGCACACTACTTACTACTAACATGCTTACACATCTGAGGATCAAGATGGTCTAATGGTTAGGAAATTAACCTGCAGAGAGTTATCCCAAGATCAAATCATCATATCCCCAACCCCGCAACATTAGCATTCTTCGCATGCATAAATTCAGCTCGCCGAGGACGAGTTGAAAACGCCCAAGTAAATAGACATTCTTCAATTCGTCTATAATCATAGTCGTTGGTTTACATCTAACAACTCAAAGTTGTGGACGACCTAAACTTATATTTGGTTGAGAAGAAATGAAATGGATTCCTCTTCTTACTCTTATGTACTTCTTTCGTTCCATTAGATTCTTAACATTTAATTAAAGAAAAATTTATGGGGAACCACCTTCAACTTTCATCATTTTTGGGGGAACCACCTTATTAAAATTTTTGTGTGAAGAACCACCAAACATATACAAAACCAAGGGGTAGAACCACCTCCTTACCCAAACCGCCCACCCAACACCTCTAACCACCACGCATCACCATCCGCCAACACCAACCACCACCTTAGCTACCCTCGACACCACCAATATGGTCGTCGATCGCCGGTTACCATGCTTGTAATGGCCGAAAAACTACTACCAAAAGATTAAAAAAAGAATTCAAAAGAACCAAAAGAGCAATATCTATTGTTTTAAAGATTAAAAAAACTACTACCATCGTTTGTATTCTTTCATCTCTTCTTCTTCGATCACAGAAGCTCTTATAAACTTTGATTAAAACAAACATACACCAAAACAAAAAAAAAAATACAAAAAATCCAATTTTCAACCAAATGCGACTTATTGGAGAGCAAGAATTGCTCTATGATAATGGACTTGTAAGGGCAACGATCTTTTGACCCAACACGAATGTGCATCAACTAGCAATCCTCTTTGAAAGCGAGCCGAGAGAGACAACAAAATGTCCAAGATATGGTCAATAACCACATCTTCCAGGAATTCAAAGCAAAGCATGGCTCAGTTAAGGACACCACCCCTTGTTCCGTGGGGCAGAGAATCAAAACAACCTGGGAATGGGAATCATACATCAACGTCTCATCTGAGTTGAGGAAAAATGTGCAACCAAAAATAGTTGCACAATTGGCCCAGTCCTTAAGTACCCTTGTCAGACGACAACATTTCCATCAGCTTTCCTTTCCTACATGACATCCAACAACCTCACATTGCTGCATGTTGCTTCCCTGGGACTGAATCTCTAGACTTATATAGTCTTTTTCTCAGCATAAAATCACTAGAGATATTTCCCCTTCTTTTCCCCTCTATAATCGACAATATTAGCGAAAATCCCAAAGCCATCCTACGTCAAGTTACGGTAACACATCTTACACATGGTAAAGTTTCAGGTGCAGGGTGAATTTTCGACTTGGAACTTCTTAGAAGTTACAACTCACCTTGGACCTTGAATCACCATTACTTCTCACCGCAACTTCATGTAGAAATATAGAATAGACTTACCACAAAGCAAGGTAACATATCCTAAACCATTTTTGAAAAAGGAAATTGGCAATATTCGCAAGTGCAATCCAGAACTATATCATTGAAGGGCACTTTTTGTCAATCAAGGGATTCTTTTGTGTACGGATTTGTGTACGGATTTGTTTTCATTTCCGATGGAGCCAAAGACTAATTATTCTTTGGTTTTTGGGATATAATGGAATAAAGCAAAATGGCTCATGAAATTGTCTGTGCTTCTTATTTTGTGAAGTAGCAGACAGTCACTGCGATTCTTGAAGCAATTTTCATTTTGGGTTATCCGTGCGCAGCCTCTCTATGTTTCAATAGGGGAAAGACTTGCGTGCATCCGACCCCCCTTACCCCGCCTTATGGCGGGAGCCTTTAAGGCACTGGGGTTAAAGATGATGTTGATTTGTTGAGCTTTTTGAAAACAGGCTTCATGTCTATGCAAAAGGAAATTCCACATCATTGCCCTAAAACTATTGGTTCCTAGATCAAAGATATGGTCTTCAAAATGAAATATTGTTCAAAATACTGTGAAGCTGATTCGACAATCGCAACCCTATAAAATCAGGGAAATCTCGAACTTGTCAGTTCGAGCGTTATCCTGCATAGCCTTGTTAATGAAGATAGGTGTTCCAACATATATGTGCCGTGCAAGTTGGCCCATTTGCTTGCAGCAAGGCCAGACAAATATACATTAGATATGGTGAGGTAATTTTGTATTAGTGTAGGAAACCCTAGCAAATAAAAAAAGGTAGCAGATGAATTTTTCAAATCTCGCATTGCAAGGATCTGTTGTATACTTGTATGAGACTGTGACAGGATCACAGGGACAATAAAGCAATTGATTCAATAAAAATTAGTTAAGATATAACCTCAGAAGGGCGATGTAAAATTTATGAGTTCAACAGGTTCTAGACAAAAACTCAACTAAGATGGATGTGTCACTTATAAATGCAAGGAATATCTAGAAATTCAGTCACACATACACATCCTTCTTTACATGGCTTCTCCACGACAATCGAAAGTTGCCACCAGAATCACAGGCCATAAATAGGTTTCAGTAACTTAAGAAATACAGCAACATAATGTTCAGCCAAGGGATTGCGAAGGTGATAGAAATCAGCTTCATTGGACAAATCCCCTTTATAACAAGAATTTATATATCAGATGAAGAGCACCTTGTAGAATGTAGATCTAATGCTAGACAACTTTGCAGGTACACGAGGTAAACATAACTGATTTACATAGCATACCTGCATGAGCTAGGATAATGAAACACCGTCAAACCTCCCTAGAATTGGTTATAGTTCCTCAACTCTACACAGCTGAATGTGAGAATACGCTTGTGAAGTCTTGTTATCAGCATATAAATTTGCAAGCTGCTGCAACAAGTTTGAAGACTGCCTGCAAACAATGTAAAATTTAGCTTCACATCAACGATATGCCAACAACAACAACAAAAATTGCCAATAATTTAATGGCTCTATAACTTGGGGCCAAAACTTTCAAATGGACCGCCATCCAAATAGAGAAAACTTCTATTCAGCAAGATTCTATCACAAAAACCTCTCATCCATGAAAGTAATGGCATTTTACATGTACTACAATTTAAGGTCTTTTATATGCCTAAGGAATTCGTCATGACTTGGGCCAACATTCAGTCATCATACACACAAAGGTATACAGAAGCACCTAACTCAAACATGATGTCTCTGGATTGAAAACATAATTTACTAAGAGTTTTTTTTTGTTGTATCATTGTTGCCCACTGCAAGCAAAATGGTATGTAAACAGAAATACACAAGTAGTTGAAAACATCAACCGAGTCTTGAATACAGTTCAGAACTACCAGAAGCCTGCCTTCCCAAAAAACAAAAGAAGTGAGAGAACTACAAGAAGCCTGCTATGAGTATTTATCAGCTTCACCCACACAACCACCCTGGGCCCTGCGATCCCCGGAAAAGGCACCGGATTTGTCACTTCACAGGATCGCTTGTACGGTATAGTCCGCAGATCCACGATGTTAACCATGGTTTCATCGCCTTGTTTCCGGCGCTCATTGGTTAGGTATGAGGGGGTTGTTTCCAAGGCTTGGGCGCTGATTTTGGGCTGGTTGTGGTGGTTTTGCCGAGGGTGGTGGGATCTAAGAGGAGAGAATGAATTTCTTTGGCATGTGGGGAAGGAAAAGCAGAGAGAAACATCTCAACCTCTAATTTCTTTGAAAACCACATGGCTTCCATCTGCAAGAAAATGGACCTCTCTAAGAACGGAAGCTGATGTCCTCCATAGAATGCTGACAAAGCACTTATACTGGGTATTATGTACATTAGTGTTAGCAGGAAAAGGTTCAAGTCATGCATTCACGCACAGTCAATTGGGAGAGCTCCTTGCATAAACCTCGGGTTGGCAAGTGCTCAAAATAGTTTCTCATATGATTGCTTAGCTAAATGTAGTCTAGGTGAAATCAATATGAAGTAACATTTGTTGAGCACATTCCTGATTTTCCAGAAATAAAATTCACGACTGGCAGCTAACATATTTGGGATCAATGGGAAGGAAAACCAATATCCTCATATGTTCATAATTAACTCTAACTATAGTGATGAAGTGATTGCATGACCAGAAGAGTTATAAGCTCTCACTTGAGGGAACTATAACACTTGCTAGCTCTCACCTTTAACTCTGTCTAAATCTCCACTTAATGATCCCAAAAACTAAAGAAGTATTTCCTAAGGCCCAGAGCAATAGACCATAAAAGGAATCACCTGGTGGCTAAGCAAGGAGATGATAGGACCAATCTCCTACAATTCTCAGTACTTGTGACTTTGTGAGTATCTTATTATACTCACTTGACCAAATATGAAAAGGTGGAGAAAGTGACAGCCATCTATGACAAACACTTAGACTTGGAAAATTATATCAAGGACCTCATTAACACATTCTAGCTTTAATTTTAGAAAAGGAACAGGGTGGAATAAGGTTTGGAAAAGGCAATGCAAAACTGATTATTCCAACTAACGTGTTAATATTGGGTTGTTGGTAGTCAGAACTCAGTCCATTTTCTAGTTACACCATCCCCAAACCCCACAAAATATCATTGTTGCTCAAACTGTATATGGCATAGCGACGAAAAAAAAACTATCAGCCAAACCCATCAAACTGGGAGAAACACTAGAAAGAAAACATGATATGCATTATAAATCAAGTTGGAAACGTTGTCTGAATATACAAATAGTTAGAGCGATGGAATCTTAAAAGCATACGAATTGCAATGACAGTAGATACTAGTTCCAAAACACTTTGAATAATGAAAACCACAGAATTCCAACGCAAAAGTTCGCATCTATCAAACAGAAAAGTGCAAAAGAAGAATGGTGAAATTTAAGCTCACCACAAGCTTCAGTAAGAGGCTTAGAAGTACTAATGAGCATTGCGGCCGAGCAATCCTTGAAATGACACGTACAGATCTTTATTGTCTGTGCCAAATATGTCTTCTGCTTTCTTCAAGGTTTCCTGATATGAATAAAATATTTAAATAGTCAATGCATTGTCTGGTTCGATCCATACTGAAACACAAGCGTTGCTGCAACTAGCAGAGTCAAGACATCTCTAACACTGAATAAATAGAAATAGGGTAGTGATATGACATTAAGTGGATGTTCATTAGCGGATACACGTAGCAAGAGATAAAAGAAACACCACAACATCACATTGCAAGCAGTCCTATAACGTATAAGTCGCTAAGACTAAAGATGTTTCACCCAAACATTCAGAGCCTAGAAGCTCTTAGCCTCTTACTATGTTCAGAGCCTAGACACTCTTAGCCTCTTACTATGGAAAAGTATGTTCCTACTGCTTTTGCTACTTCAGTGTTGTTAATTAGAACGGTTATTTGAGGGCGAAATGTATCTACAAATCAGAGCGCGCGCGCGCACAAACACACACACACAAAAAAAAAAAAATAGCACCTTACTTCACATCTAACCTAAACAAAGCAATTTATAATCTTTCACGTCTAACAATTTATAATCTTGTCATTTTATGTTGAAAGCATATTAAATTTGACCTTCACATCTAACCTAAACAATTTATTAACTTTCAGCATATCTTACTTCTCAGGCTGTATGAGTGTATGATCAGATCATCAGTATTAGGACCAGATCAGACCCACAACAAACATACTCATAAAATCATAATAGACATCACAAAAAGGGAGAAACATTACTAAGTAAGCTGTTGCAGACCAAAACACTATATCCTCAGAACAGAACCAATGTTACCTCTCGTGATTGCTTTTGAGCATTTAGCTCCTTAATGTTGGCAAGAAAAGCACTGAATTGCTCGTATGAGAGGCGGCTCCTGATACACAGATACATTATTAGATATATAATGACAAGATACAAAATAAATTGTACATCACGGATGGAACACGAGACTAACCGGGCCAGGCGGAAAAACTCCTTCCCGTCAATTCGAGGTGTTCGGCCTAAATTGCATACATACATATTCAAGGTGAGTAATACATACTAGCATAAACATAAATGAATGTCTATGTTATACCCAATTACCCAGAGTAAAAGCACAAAAGGACATTCAGCAAGGAACATTGCCTCTAGTATAAGTCTGCTAAATTCGGAATTCAATTACTTTGGGAAATTAGAATTGAAAAAGAATACAGATGAGAATCGAGTTACTTTTACTCATGGAAAAGCAGCTTGCAAACTCATCCAAAGATCTCATTTTTTGAACAGGTATACTTACACAAATGGATTACCGCCTCAAAATCTCTACATAACAATAAGCATAAGAGTACATGTAGTCAAATATCTAATCAAGATCACTGCACAAAAGGTTTCACGTTTTGTTTTCAACCCCAGTGAAGCCAAAGACTTAACTTTATCTTTGGAATAAAAAGTGGCTTTCCAAGCAATTGATGACGTAATTTTCATTTTGGGTCATCTGGAAACTACCATATTTCTGCATCAGTAGTCTTCTAGAATAAGGTTCTGTGGTGTGACCTTCATATCAGTTCCCTTAATATATCATACACCTTCATCCCAAAATGTCTGACAAATTTGATACTTAATCAAATTCAGTCATAATTTACATATGAAATTATTATGACTGTCTTTGATTCATAGAGAAGGTACAGCTTTATAATTGCAGTGCCTTCCCCATAGTTTAATTACTCCCCCATAACCTTTATATCCTTAAGGTCCTGACGTAATATATTTCAATCAAAGTCCTAATCCTAAAGGTCTTATTAATCGGTGGTGAAAGGATCAACCAAGAGACAGCAAAAGACCTATCTAGAAAATAGTCATAACGTCAAAATTCTTTGTTCTCTTGCAAGCAGGATTTTTCTTCAAGATGCTGGACAGGAACTTTTCCAACCAGAGGGAGGGAGGCGGGGGGATCCAGAAAGACAAGTTCAACCAAGAAAATTCAGCTCGAAGTGGCATTAAGAATATGAAGGAGAGACAACAATGTTACCCCAACACCTCAAAGGTTCCTGCCAATGTCGCAGTAAGGTCGGGTTTGGAGTACCAATAGTTAGAGACTTAGACGGAACGTTTAAGGTGAAGTCTAGGGCAAAGTATGAAGTTAGCATATGGGAGTACAGTAGTACACTCATTCTGCTGAAGTCTTCTACAAATGTGAAATATCAGCTCTTTTAACCTCGGAGATTTCCTGGAGTTATAAGCCCAAAAACTATTGTAGATGAAATGAAAAAATTGGAACATTGATTGGTTTCTCGAATAGGCATGTAAGCAACTAAGGCTTGATTGTTGTTGTTGTTGTTGTTGTTGTAAGGCTTGGTTGTTGTTGTTGTTGTATTGGTTTTTCGAATGCCAAAGTTGAGTATCAGAATAGGCATGTAAGCAAATAAGTATATTGGCAATTGCACAGCAGCCACAGCTCAAACTTATTCTATGGGAGGCTTCCTTTCTTTCTTGTCAATATTAATATTTGCTAAGGCTCCTAGTTACACATCTTTTCACCGTCATTTTTCTTCGGAACATCTCTGGGAGCCCAACACCTTTTACAGTCATTTTCCTTCGAAACATTTCTGGAATTGTTGCTGCCTTTTCTCCATCACCATTAACAGGTCGCACTTAAAAATAACTTCACTCATGCATCACGTATTTACTCTTTAGTAAATAACAGAAACTCCTGCTCAAAAGCCCATGCAAGCTAGTTTGTCGAATATCTGTGTGTAGTTAAGAATGTACTAAATGCTGCAGTATACTAATCACATATTGTTATCATTTCGGTTAAGCTGAACAAATCAAAATTAAATCCACTATTGATTTCTTGATATCTGGGATTTTGAACCTTGCCCTAGAATTCTAATAAACTATTGACAACCAGGAATTGCCTATCAAATCTAAGCCCTCAAGTTATGAATTTATGCAATAAAATTAAACTGTAAACTGAGATGACAAGGATGCGAAATTTCAATTAGATAGCTGATTATGTGTCGGGCACTTACTTGGCAATGCACGAACACGAGGTGGAGAGTTTGCTGCTGATGACTGCTGACTTGATGGGTACCATGCTGACAGTGAAGTTCGTCCATCATATTGTGAGTTGGTCGGAGTTGTTGCCCCAGAGTTCTTTTGAGGAGATCCAACCGTAGAATATGATCTGGGGGATACACTAGTAGAAATCATTTTAGGTGTTCCTGTAGGAGTTAGCCTTGGGGTGATCTGATATGGAGTTATCGAAAACTTTTGAGCACCTTGCTTCATATCTGCATAACAAGCATCAGAAAGATTATATATATACCACTACCAACACCAGCAAGCTAAGATAATACAAAATGTAACCCAAATAAAGATAAAGACCCTTCATCGCTCACATGTCTTCCTTCAGTAGATCCATTACTAGAGTGATGCCTTGCGTGGCCATTTTGTACCATCTTTTACCCGTAACCAAAAAAAGGAATAAAATAAGAGCCTACTACAACGATGCAACCAGAATCCTCAACCACATCAAGTTATCTTAATACAGAGCAACCGATAGAATCTGTGCATCTTAAGAAGAATACCTTTGTCTGGGTATGCTCTGGGAACTGATTGATCACATGTTCCGATGTCAACAGGTTCAGTCTGCAATGAAGCAGCAGTCCTAATGAGTGATGACGACCTTCAAAACATTGAATGCCCCATTAAATGAATTAAACTTCAATTGAGGACCCAAAATACTTACTGAGTGCTCGTCACTTAGTGATTGCATAAGTTGTCTCTTGAATGTCTCCAGCTGTCACGCACGACAGAGAAAGACTTTGTTATGTGTTTGAGAGGTCATTTTAAATTACAGGGCTGGATAGTAGTCATAAGAACAGTAAGTTGCAAGCCAAAAAAATCCAGGTGTTCGCATTCCACATATATTAACCAAACTCAATAGTTCTCCAAGCACAGAGAAACAGGGAGGGGAGGGCCACCCTTGGTATTGGTGGTGAGCCTGGCAGCTCAGAATCAGCACGTTATTTTCTAAAATATTACTTTTTAACAGTTATTGATTACGTTGAATTATTGGCTTGTACTTCCCTCCAACAACAAAGCCTGAGTCCCAAAATGATTTGTATTTCCCTCCAATCAAAACCAAATGTAACACTTGCCATTATGGTCTAGTCCAAACATCAAGTTTTGTAAAGAAAAAATATCTTATTGGTTGAAACTACCAATTCATGATAAAGGATGAGATTGGGAAAGCCTGGTCTAGACTACCGTGATCGAAAGCTATACTTTGGCAATTCACTAGCATTCAACAATTTTTGAAAAAGGGCAAAATTCATCTCATCATTGAAGAAAAAGAAAAAGAAAAAGAAAAAAAAAAAAGTTTTGCAACAACGCTTAGTTTCAAAAAAGATTTGGAAAATTAAACTACCCCTTGCACAAGTAAAAAAAAGGGTGAACCAAATGAAGATTTCTCCTTGGTTCAAGTCATCTCCCTTAAATTGTCTCCTCTCTTTGCCATACCAATAACAGTGACTAACTGACTATAAAATCATTAACTAAAGGTCCATGATGAAATGTGTATCAAATCCTTCGAGTTTCCGACAATCTAACACAAGCAGCCTTCCTCTCCCTCCACCATCTACACAAATGAATACCTACCGAATTCATTCTCACATTTTACCACCTAAACTCTCCTCTTACACCACTCCATAGTGAGAAACCACATTAACACGAATTTGCAATAAAAACGAGTAGTCTGCTAAATCTTTGTAACACAAGTATCAGTCATGACAATAACAATTTCGAAACCTCAATAACTAATTACAATGTTTTTACACTACCAAAAACAACACACAAAATTACTCATGGCAATAACATTTTCAAAACCTCAATAACTTCAATCTTACACTACCAAAAGCAACACACAAAATCCTTCATACCGCGAAATACGAAAAATAATTATAAATTACGGAGTAATAATAACAAACCTTGCTCAAGTCCCGGCTCAATTTCTTCACAGTCACCGCCAACGAATCC
>JBBYHQ010343484.1:0-12661 GCA_038382645.1 Spergularia azorica
CAGTAATGCTGATCTGTCATCAAATCTATGTGCACAATGCATAGCACAAATGTGAAGTCAAAATGAAATGAATACACAAGCAACAGATTAAGCAATCTACTTATTAACAACATACAACACCAGCCTAAAGTCAAAATCATTCAGATGCTACACATACACCAAATACATAAAAGCTGATGTGAAAAAAGGATTTAAGGAAAACGGCCAAGTACAGCTGCATATACTTCCATTTGACAATTTTCTAGGCCTAGGGCACATCTCAACTTTTATCACTTACACTGTCCCAGGAAGATGTATGACATTGCATTACAGCTCAATATAACAATAATAAGAAAGTTACACCATATGCGCATCGGGCTGTCTAAGATATCATCCGTTATTACTCCCACAGTCCCACTTATGCCAGTATTGCGCTACTTTCAATCAAGGGTTGAAAGTTACCACTCTAACTCCCCAATTCTAGCAAGTGATTCACAAACTTTACACAAAAGAGTGGTCAATTTCATTTGATGATGGAAGACACAAAATCCTAAGTTGCAGATTTAACGCCTCTCTCATAGACTACCACAGAAGAGGAGCCTTTTTACAAGGCACAGGGAACAATTTGTCTCTTCTTTCTATTGATACTACCCCGTAAATGTACATTTGTACAGTTCAGGCGCTCACTAGTCACTACTTAAAATTATTGGCTAATTGAAGTAAAGTTCTTGCGCATCTATAATGACTTATTGGAAGTGATGTCATTTCAAAGAACGAGAACAAAATCCTAAAGTAGTGAAATGTAAATCTTAGCAGTAGCAATAACATTTCCAAAAGGCAAAAGACAAATCCAACAATGTGTTCAATGCTTAAAAAATGGTGATGAAGATCCTACAAGTCAATTACTATATTTGTGTCAAATCTCGAATGCAATACCTTCTTGTCACCAATGTCACTTCAAAGATGAATAAAACCTTACTAATTGCATTCACATTTTCAAAAAGAAAATGACAAAGCCCAACAATTTGTTCAATGCTAAGAAATGGTGATGAAGATCCTACTAAGAGTGTATCTATATAACGACGATATGGCTGTCCAACGCAATATCTTCTTTTTCCCAAATTCGACACTTTGCCATGCCCGAGGAGATCATATACGTCTTAATCCTTATTAGAATTGGATTCTTAGATTTCTACCTAATCGGAACACCACGAAGTTTTCACCATCATTTCATTCTACAACCATACACCCAACATGCATTCTACATAGACGTCTTCCTCAAACAATAGATTAAAGAGTTCAATATAATGCAACATTTTCGAAATGCAATACATAAATTGAGCCTGATCATCTACACAAAAACATCCTCTAAGAGAAAGGGGGGATCATAACTTCAACAAACCAGTATCACATACAATTTCCACCATCTACCCACTAATTATCCAGCTAAATTAAACCATACCCATCAAGAAACTCACCAATTTCGCCGTATAATTCACACAACCCAGAAAATTTACAAACTTTTGAACCACACCCATCAATTTCAAACCCAACATTTCATGCCCAAATTCACAGAAACCCATCAAAGATAAACACATGAAAATCATACAGAATTCATAAAACTGTCAAAAAAAATCACAAAAAATACAGCAAAATTGGAAACTTAAAAAAGAAGATGAATTATACCAGCAACAGTGACAAGAGAATCATCATCTTTGGACTTAACATGATCGGCATTGGAAGAAAGTAAGGAACTTTGGACTCTTTGGCAAAGAGAACAAGCCAAATGAACAACTTTAACAGCCACACCTAACTCCATGTCCTCCATTTTTCAGTCTAGGTTCATTCAGCCAGAAGGGGAGGAGAGAGAGAAAGTGAAGATTGTTTGTTGTCAAATGAAGAAGAGTGAAGAAGAAGATTAAGAAAGAAATGTGTTTGTTGTTGTTGGTGTCTTTACATGGTGGGTTGGTGTGGGAGTTTGGGAAGCTAGAGTTTCCTAGTCCATTGAATCTTCTTCTTCACTTCACCTTCCACAATCAAGGGCTTGTTCATTCATAGTACTCCACTACTAATTTTTTGCCCTTTTTGGGGTTTTCCCCAATCCACAATTTTTGTATTGAGATCATTTCCAAATCACAATTGATCATCATTGAATTTTGGAAAGTAGTACTCCAATTTTTTGGGCTCGAGTTAAATGAATCTGACAATCGAAAACCAAAAACGATATTAAGCGAGCGTTGAAGGTCACGAGACGTCGAGGCTTCTTTGCGTGATTTGGATTTGGTTTTGAGACTATTTCCTTGTTAGTAGGTAGACTTTGGTGCACAGAAATCATTTTCGAATCGGGTCTTGTCATTGTGGGTTTTGGGTTAAATTCGGGGTTAATAATTCGGGTCAATTCGAATGTTCAGTGCAAGTAATTTGCATCAGGTATTTGGGTCCAAATCAATTTTGTCATTGGTTAAGCAGAATTTTTTTTTTTTTTTTTTTTAAACGGTAAGCGGAGAAGAAAGGCACTAATAGGGCCCCCTACTGCCAGGGGTAAAGTGGTAACCCTAAGTGCCGGTACAGAGGGAGGAGAGAAAGAAAAAGAAAAAGTAAACGTACGAAGCTGAAATCAGCCCAAAGACTAGTGGTTATTCGGGATGAGACAAGTGGATTCGGAAGACCCGATTAAAAAAGGTACAGAGACCGAAATCCACAGTCCCACCCAGACCTCCCACGGCTATGAGCCTTAAAACCCTAGCCCGCAAAAGCTCAATAAAGCAAATCGAGATCAAGTCGGAACCAATGTCTTGGGTGACTAAGTGTGAGAGGATATGGGTTCAGCGGTGCCCATAAAACAGGCGAGGGGTAAGTTACCGAACCCACACAACTCAAAGAACCTAGTAACCCAAAACACCAATTAGAACAACTCGACCCAAATCTGCTAAAACTCTAACCTAGGCCCAACAACTAAAGGAAACACAAACTAAACACGAGGCCCAACAATAATGAGTATTTAACGCGAGTTTTTTAGTCTTTCATCTCAATGCTCCACATATTCTTACTTGGTAACAGTATTATTTTTGTGCTTTGAAATTAGTACTATTCAGTTGCCTTCCACGTTGAATTTTTACATTTATCCCTGCACTTCTACAAATATATGCCACGTATAAAAAGTTAGGCAAAATAGGAGAAGTAAGAATTAATCTGTACAATCGCATTAAATTTTCAAAAAGCGTCTTTTTGAATCGTCCTTTATTAACGTCCTCTCCTATGGATCTTGACTCACTAAATAATATTTAAAAAGTAAATTTGATGAGAAGCAAAAATCACTTTCACCATACATCATTTTCATAGTAGTATACTAGTCTAAAGATTATTGTAGGCCTCATAAATGTGTGTCTTCATATGGTAAAAATATAAAAGTGAACAATTCCAAGTCGCAGAGATGAACTTTACCAACCTGGTGCATTAGTTGACACAATCAAATTGAAGGGTTGTTGGTAGGTAAAATTTTGTACAAGTTACCCCACTAGATTTAATTCTTACAGTATCTCTATTCATGAATTTAAGTATTTAACTCCAAAATCCTATTTGCATGCATGCTACTCCGTACTATATGCTACCCGTTTGCATACGAATTTCATCTGCTCCGCTCGCGGTATGTATATATAGAATCTAGCTCGGCTCGGCCCTGTATAGTATTCGCTCAAGTTAGTAGCTCGTATTTGGTTGCTTGTACTATAAAGTTTAAACGTTGATTACTAAATACTCCGTAGGGCTTAATGGCTTATGAAGTGTGGTATATATAATATACTCCGTATAGTTCAATTCTCGAACCAGAAATTACATACTCCGTATATAATTTCACTATTAGTTACCATTTTAGTAAATTTTAACAAGCATTATATTACTAAAATGATAAGCTAATCTACCAGCTCTATTTTCACTGTTATCAGTGTAAGTAAAGAGTAGTATATATCATTATTCTAAATCAAAATTAGCTTCTCATTGTTGCTAAATTAGTCAAAACATGCACTTCTTGAGTTGAAACTTATAAATCTTGCGAATTTGAATCAGTCGCAATTCTTACATGCCACCATCACGATGCTTTCATACGTACAATGGAATTGCTGTACAGTAGTGTACACGAAAGAACATTCTTGTCATGGGTCAACTGTCAACATTGTGAGATATTTTTGCTCAATATTACAATATATCATCGACAAAAGAAGATTAATTAGAATTCACTTGTGTGTGTTTGTTCCTACTTAATACACAAGCTACTTTGATCCCATTTATGTCGTGCATTATTATGCGGACTTACTAAAATGTTTTTGTAAAGTCTACCCCTTCCTCGATAATAATTAATCATAATCGATTAAATAGTTCTATCTGAAATGGGGGTTCATATTATCAAGAAAAATGCATTTTTTTGGTGTTATCTTGATGTCGATTTTCATCATAATCATGGACTAGTAAGCTGTCACGCTAGTCCTCTTATTTGTATTTGCAATTAAATTAAAAAAAAAGGAGCGGAAATTTTCTGAGTCATACGCGCCAACCCATTTGACCTAACCATTTAATTCAGCCCCACATACAAAAAGCAAAACAAGAGTTACACTTTACATCACACGACCCACTTTTGGAAGACATGATGAGACACTTATTTGCTAGCTACTCTTAGCCAAAGTTAACTGCAAGTACTAGCCCTTTTCCGTACGTAGAGTTTAAAGATTACAATAACGTAAGGCAAATAGGCAGTATACTTATTTTTTTCTTTTTCTATGTTACGTACATGAGCGATTAAAATGCTACGGAGTACAATCTACAGATATTCAATGTGAGGAGGATTTAAATTCGGACCTCAACACATAAACAAGTTAATTCTTAAACCACTACGCTCGCTCTCATCTTAAACATCGATATATACTACTACATACTTAGTACTAACATAATTATATACACATATACTATACAGTAGTATATACACATACGTCTACGGTGCACAAATCATGATTTCTGCAACAAATATACAGTAGTACGACCCCAATAATAAGTTGGGCTATAAATGAAGACAAACAAAGAAACCTAAGTGTAGAAATGAAAGCAACTAACATAAGTTATAGAGGGGCCTCCCAATTAAATTGAAGAGAGAAATACTTCTATAGAAAGAAATTTAAAATTATTAAGAGAGAAAACACATACAAAAACAAAAAGAATTAACAAAGAAAAAGAAATGGTGTTTTTTTGCTTCTTAGTAGACCAAAAGAAAAGAATGAGAAGACATAGGCCAGTAGCAGGGCAATGTTCAAGGTGCGGATGTGGTGCAAGTGTTGCGGATATGAAGACTTGTACTCGTTTTTGTGGTGTCCCTTTTTATTTCAAGTGTTGGAAAGCTATTATTTGCACCTTTTGTGGTGCCATTCTCAAATCCTATGGGTAACTCTTTTTGTGTATTGTTTACATTTGACAGTTTTAGAGGACGATTTCAGTCAATCGATCCCGAATCATTATTTTGGGGTTAAGGCAAGCTTGCTTCTTGTATGTTGTTCTTGTTGCTACTGTTGTTGTGTACTATTTCAAAAAACGAAAAAAGTTCCTTTGATTTTCACGGGGCTAAGATTATTAATTAGCTTGAACTTGAAAATTAGAAGTTTGGAGTAGATTGCATGTATATTATTAGTGTCTTTAAAAGGTGGTTAGTCTATGAAAAATCTTATTGGTGCGATGAGCGGCTCAATTTTATGTTTGTTTGATACTTCGTCGTATTTCATTTTATAAGATGTAAAAGTTTTTGTTCCGACTTAGTTGGTGATGATTATTTTGTTATTTGGGAACGAAATTTGATTGATAGTGAGCTGTGTTTAGACTTAGAAGTCATTTCCAGAGGGATCGGAGGTCATAAGACCTAGGATGATATGCAACAACTATTTGAATACTAAGAATATACATTTTCGTACCTTTTAATATGTAGTGCCATCCTCAAATCCTAGGTTAAACCCTTTTGTTCCTAGTGCATTTTAAAAATATTGTTTCATTCCTTAGATTTGTAGGGTTATTAGTTTAAACTTGAAGTACCGTACAAAAAAAGGTTGAATTTGAAGAGTAGAATTCCCGATATAGATATTACTCGATAGCTAGATATTTAGTAGTGATCATAAACTCAACACGTGTTAATATGTTATGATTGTTTTTTTTTTTCGGGTTCTACAATAAGATATTTTGTGCGTCTCTTTAACATGACGAACAATGTAATTATTACAATGCTAGTTTAATTTTGTCTTTTTATTGCTTTGCACGATTGTTGAAGATATCTCTGATCTCTTATGTTAGTTGATGACGGTTGTCCTATAATTTAGCGGAATTTGATTAATAAGTTGTTTTCCGACCTAGTACCGAATTGTATGAGATAGAGCTGCAAAGAGCCTAAGACTACATACACAAAAGAGGAAGGAAAGCAACAATATGACGACTGCTGAGACATACAGCAGGACAGTATTTATGGGAGTTGCCAAACATCATTTTTGTGGGGAAGATTCAACAATTTGTTTCAGACTTCAGTAGACAATAGTACAGTATGTAGATAGGAAATAATGTCACATGATAGTGTACGAGACACCTTAATTTGATAAGTTGCTCCATCCCCCTCCTTGGTGTAGAGGCCAAAGAGTAACTTTCAAGAATATCTTGGAGCCTTTATTCCAAGTAATGAGGATTGTAATCTTGTGAGAGTTTGTCGCGGATACAAAAATATAGTAGTACACCAAATTTAGAATAACTATCGATTATTTTGAAAGATTTCAAATTTTCAACAATGCTTGATCATGTCGAGTAAAATGAGGCGTGATACACTGATACGTTCGGCGTAACATCATATCTTGTTGTCCTCTTCTAAAAAATAAATGGCATAATAATATGAGACGAACTGATCCAACATATAATGTTCAAATGGTAAAAGAAAGAAACAACTCTCTTATATAATTGTACTCATCATATCTTATAGTGGGACGGACTCAATGCCAAAAAGGAGGGAGATGGAGCAAGGTTTGGATTGGGCCAAGAAACCCTTAGTCATTGGGCTAGTATTATGGTATGATCTAGTATTGGTCAATTGTCAATTTGTTATGGCTAAAGTGTTACTCCGTATAAAGTTTGAGAGGGGTTATCGGCACTAAACTGCAATCCTTTTGACACTTTCTCTCACAATATTTCGTCTTTAATAAACATGAGATAATGGGAGTGTTGAAAAATTGGGTGGAGTCAGGAGTGCCAATAGTTTTCGCCTAAAGTCTTTAACCAATATAGCTATCATTTTTGTGAGAAATAGTGATATTGTGATACTCGTCAATACCCGATGTTCGTAATCTCGCAAAACTATACAACCATTGATGTACAACTTGAACAAATTTTCTAGACGTATATTATCCTATTCTATCGGATGATTTTCATTGTGTACCAACTTAAAGATAGATAAAATGAACCCAGGCCAATACCATCTATGTTTAACCGAATCAGATCAATACATACATATTTCTCTCAACTTTTGTATGATGACATGCGAGTGTCAGATGCACTATTGCGAGGAATTTGTCCATTAAAATAACTTCAACATAACAACTAAGTATTGAGATTGCTCATTCTGTTAGCGCGGGATACTCTTAAAGTCCTAATCAACTGATTAATTAAAGAGCATACACGTGTAAGATACTTAATAGCTTGTCCTTTACTCTTTTAGAGGTGATTGCTTGTCCTACTTAGCAATCATAGAATGTGCTTAATGCCAACCTTTGCTTCCACCCTAACATGGCGTTCTAAGATTTTTTCTACGTAAGAAATGATAGAAAGCCGAATAATGTTGGAAACTTTGGACATCCATTCTACAATGTCGTGGGTCCCAAAGGCCCAACACCAAAGTTCGTTAAGAAATATATGATGGATTATTTAGTCAAACAACATATCATATGTTTGACTTCACAAACACACTACACACTGATTACTTAATTAACGTGCATGATTAATAGATGTAGACATTAGAAGACGTTAATAACCATGCACAAAATTCATATCACGACGCACCGTTTGACAGTATCCACGCGATTAACGCAACTCACGGAATTGTTTTTTCCTTTTTCAACAAATTCAACTGTACTGTTGAAATTTTATGTATGTACTTTTCATCAAAAGTAAGAAATGATGACATTTATGCTCCTATATGTGATTTGAAATGTACATTATGCTTTGGGTATACATGATTGAATGGAGAAGCTAGATTATCATGAATACTCTGTATCACTTATTAACAAATCTACGAGTGATCAATTAAGTGTAATATCGCCATATCGGAATGATAAAAAATACTTGCGTCTTATCAATTGATTAATTTTCGATGGTTTGAAAATTTTGAATCCTGATATTGGAATACTGTACTGGAGATGTAAAATGTACGGAGTAATTCCGTTGATACAATTTGGATTCGTCGATTTCAAAATGAGTAGTTGATACTTTGTGGAATGGAGTAAAATTTGAACAATAATCAACCAGTTTGAGAAATAGCCGCTAACGTGTCATGCATTTCCCCTGACATACATAACTATCTATCAATATCTCTAACTATCTAGTAGTTCAGCACGTGCCATTTTGTCGATTTAGGACTTACCTATATGATCTACTGATCTCACATTCTCACTTATGGCATTTTTCGTGTACCCTTTAAATTTGTCTTTTGACGAAGTTGATTATATACTGTATGTAGTGTAATAGTGGTTTTATTCGATTGCTCGTGAGTTGTGACTTTAAGTTGAGTATTGCAAAAGATGGAGAAGATCAAGATGCAAAGGTGAAGTGATGAAGACGTGTGTTGCAAGCCATGTGCTGAAACGCGTGTTATACGCTGCGCCGAATTTCGCTGGACATTGTTAACGTCATCTTTAACGGCTTTTCTAGTTTACCGTTGATCGCTATAAACGAAAAAAGAGTCAACTGGCGTCAACTAACACCGTCATCTGACGACTGATGGGATTATGTACATAAAAAAGACGCGTTACAGTTACACTTTACACTATAGGGCCTAGGCCCACACCAACTGTTGTCGTATCAGCTGCGCAAGCAGCAACATCCCCAACAATTTTATCCTAATCACTGATTACTTGCATGATTATCACAAATCCCTGTTTATTAGCCTTAATCTGCATGTCCTCTATGCATATGATCGTATGATGATTGATATATAGTACTAGTGTTCTGCTTAAACTTGAAAGAGATCATGTTTACCTTCTACGAAACGTCTTATGCTATAAGAGGGCTGGATCGGAAACAATCTTGCTTATGATATAGTCGGATTATGTAGCGGTATAGTAGGTGATACAAAGTACGGAGTATATTGATATGTTGATTCAATTATAAGCTACTTACTATTCCAAGTTGTTATGGCTTTGGTTGGCCTAAACTCAAAATGGTCGGACAATTCTCGTTTTTGTATCTAAAAGAAAGAGAAATTAATCAATTTACAGATCAAGAAGTTACCGATCATTCTATTTTCAAAATCTCACCTATGCAAATAGAAACCACTCGTAAAAGTACAATTGGAGCTTTGAAGCAACATGAGACTAAGGGGAGGCTTCTCGACACGTTCTATGAGTTATGAAGCGGAATCTATCTTGTATCTACTTGTGGCAGTTGTCCAAAACCATTTCATGGATCTTGTTGTACACTTGTACTTGTTGCCTTTGAGAGCTAAAACAAATGTTTGACATACACACTCGTATGAAGAGATATGAAACATATCACTGACGCACCATTAAACATTCAAATTGTTACTATGATCGTTCTTAACTTTCTTATGTGAGTTGGATCAATGGCATGTGACATACTAAATGTGAACGTCTTCATTAACCAACTAAATTACTTGACATAAGCTCTATTGATTAATATTATTTCATCACCAAATGGGCAAATACCCTTTCTCGAATCCCAACTCCGTGTAATGTAAAGCCTAGATTTAGAGACTTTGTACGGTGCTCCTTTTAACTAACTACTCCCATTATTGCTCTAGAATCAACATACCATGCTCCACAATCAAAATTTTTCTGACTGATTGGAGCATCAAATCTGGAAAACACACACACAACCCAGCTGGTTTTTATTAAAATTAACACTTAATAATACTAATAATTCATACTTTGATTTATACAATTTGTAAAGTTCACATCTTTTTTTCCCAAATGTGGGTCCAATTAAATTTCCCCCTCACTGAAAATTGACAGGCTAATCAACAGCCTGGAAAGGGCTGGTTATAGTAGTCAAGCACAAAAATTGGTCACTTTAGAAGTAGAGTTATTAAGAAGTTAGTTGTTATTTTGTTCATGTTGCATTTGATGCCCACTCAACTGGGCACTTCTCCTTTCTCTCTATTTTTGTGAGGTAAGAGCAAGCACAAATAAAGCTATCAACTTTAATGCACAAACTCTAGTTGTCTGATTTTTATTGTCTTTCTTGTTGTTGGTGCATTTTTTTTTGCCAATTTGGGTTGCTATTTGGTAATATTTTTGTACATTCTCTACTTATATTAGTTGTATTAGTAGGGGAATGTTTTATTAGATAGATCTGAAGGTGTTTTGAGGAAATGTATGTTTGAATTTAAGTTGTTGTCCACTTGGGTTTATGCTATTTCGCAAATTGGGGTAAGGTTTGCGTATATCTGAGCCTCCCGAGACCGTGGTTTGGGGGAAACTGAGCTGGTAAAGATGGGGTTCAGTGTAAAGTTGGCACCTTTGATGGTGGGTATTGTTGTAATTGGGCTGATGGGTTATAGTTCCAATGCTGTTTATACTCCACCTGATAATTACTTGATTACATGTGGTTCTTCAAAGAATGTGGTTTTCCAAGCTCAGACTTATGTTCCTGATTCAGGGCATTCTTCTGTAGGATTGAGTAGTGAATCGGATTCTATTGTCGCTTCGAATTCTAGTGCTCCCTTTCCCATTTACCAATCTGCCCGGGTTTTCACCCGAACTGGTTCTTATGAATTCAAAATCAAGCAAAAGGGGCTGCATTGGGTTCGGCTTTATTTCTTTCCGATTGCTAGTGCTGGTCAGGACTTGAAATCGGCTTCCCTGACTGTTGTTACTGAGAATTTTGTGCTGCTTAATGACTTCTCATTCAAGAACTACAAGGGTTCTTATGTGTGGAAGGAGTTTGTAGTTAATGTGGATTCGGATACACTGACCCTCAACTTCATTCCATCGAACAATTCAGTTGCGTTTGTGAATGCAATTGAGGTTGTCTCCATCCCAGATGGACTGATCCCTGACCAGGCTTTGGCTTTGCCTTCTATCCCTTTCACTGGGATTTCAGAGAGGGCACTCGAGACTGTTTACAGGTTGAATTTGGGGGGGCCAGTCCTTACTCCTCAAAATGATACATTGGGTAGAATTTGGCTGACTGATGCAGGATATCTGCATGTGAACAGCTCTGCTGCTAATGTTTCAGTCAACCCTTCAACTATTAAGTATCCAGCTACTGTTAGTCCGGAAATTGCACCAAGCTGGGTGTATGCTACTGCCGAAAGTATGGGAGAGGCGAATGTGGCAGATAGCAACTTTAACATAACTTGGGAGTTCAAGGTTGATCCAGATTTCACCTACTTTTTGAGGATTCATTTCTGTGATATTATCAGCAAGTCAATGAACCTTCTTGTTTTCAATCTTTACATCAATTCTGAATCTGGGGGAAGTATAGACCTCTCAACCTTCACAGGAGGTCTGGCTGTGCCATTCTACAAGGATTTTGTTGCCAATTCTTCGGATACTGGTATGTTGACAGTTAGTGTTGGTCCAGACGCGGCAGCTGAAACTGATCAAGCGATCATGAATGGATTGGAGATCATGAAGATTAGCAATGAAGCTAGAAGCTTGGATGGGATTTCCCCTGTTGAGCATCTTCTTCCTAAGTCATCAAAAGGCAAAACCATTTCCATAATCGTTGGTTCTGTCGTAGGAGCAGTAGCTGCAGCTATGGTGATGATTCTATTCTATTTCTGCTTTGTTCCTCGCAAGTCAAAGACTAATCCACAAGGGCATTCGTGGTTACCATTGCCGTTGTATGGAAATTCCCTAACCTTGACAAAGATGTCTACAACATCTCAAAAGAGTGGTACTGCTAGCTGCATTTCGTTGGCTTCTACAAATGTTGGCCGATTCTTTACGTTCAAGCAAATTACGGAGGCAACTAACAAGTTTGATGAGGCCTTGCTCCTTGGAGTTGGTGGTTTCGGAAGGGTTTACAATGGAACACTTGAAGATGGGACTAAAGTTGCTGTCAAGAGAGGAAATCCAAGATCTGAACAAGGTATAGCTGAATTTAGAACCGAAATTGAGATGTTGTCTAAGCTGAGACACCGTCATCTGGTGTCTCTTATTGGGTATTGTGATGAGAGGAATGAAATGATATTGGTTTATGAGTACATGGCAAACGGACCTCTCAGAAGCCATCTCTATGGCGCAGATCTCCCATCTCTCTCGTGGAAACAGCGACTTGAAATATGCATTGGGGCTGCTAGAGGACTCCATTATCTCCACACTGGTGCATCGCAGAGCATTATACACCGTGATGTCAAGACAACAAACATTCTCTTGGATGAGAATTATGTGGCCAAAGTGGCTGATTTTGGGCTGTCAAAAACAGGACCTTCTCTGGA
>JBBYHQ010343555.1:0-37126 GCA_038382645.1 Spergularia azorica
TGTTTCCCTCCTTTCGCAATTTGCGCGCCAAACTCCTTCTGATCATGATTCTGATGTATGGTTGCAATGGCATCACTTACTGTATCAACCACCATTTCTTGCAGAGTTGCATCATAGGCCGCCTCCGCTAACGGCTGGGATGATGAAGTATGTATTAAGAGCTGTAAGGTCGTCGCCGTGATCATCTTTGACATAAGTGGCGGAGGCCGGGGCGGTGTTAAGCAGGAGAATGGCTGTTACCACTAGGGGAATTATTGTGGCAAAGGTAGTCATCTTGCTTTAATTTGTTGGGTTTTCTACGATGATAGTTATTGGCTTATTGATGAAGTTTTGTGCTAGAGGGCGGGGGGTTGTATCTATATATTTATAGTAAGGATTGGACAGTGTCTAGTAATGATGATTTCAATATGGTTCCCTTTTCTAGGTGAGGTTAGGTTAGTGCATGTTTATTTATGTGTGACGTATATTTTGGCATATAGACGACTAGACAAGTAATGACTAATGACACACATCACGTGAGCGAGTCACACTAATGCAATATGAAAACTCAAATATTGACATATTGTGATAATCCATTGAAGTTACGTTGATCTTGCTTGAACCACATGCTGCTGAAGTTGACGTGTGAAAATGAGGAAAATGGTATTCAAACACATGCAAATTAAATTGGATTTCTGCTAGCAGATGGGCGGTAGTTCGATTTGAGCTTACCCATGCATGGATTTGAAAAAAGTATTCTACCTTAAACTGTGGAGTTAAACTGTGGAGTTTACCAATAAAATAAAAAAGCTCTATCAATTTACTTTATCAATACGTATATATCACCAATACACTCCATATATTTTCATGTATTAAATTAAAGTGCATACGTCATCCACACCTACGTACTGGTACCTCACCTACATAAATTAATTAGTACGTCGGTATTCTCGTGGAACAATATGAGCTACATAATGGGCACTGTATTCAGTATTCACCTTTACGCTATCTACCATGTATAACCATTTCTGTCCCCGCGGCCGATTCAATTCACACAAGTCCAGAAGTCCTACATTCATGTAAAAGCGGCCAACGTTGTTCCACGTTACCACGTAGATAATTATACTGCGTATGTAGTAAAGATGGCAAACATTTTCAACACTTAGAACTACCACAATAATTGTTATAGCTAGACCCTCAAAAAAAAAGAAAAATTGTATAGCTAGGGATGAACTTGGAGGTTATTTTTTTTTTTAGGGCACCCTATTCACAATTTTGAAAAAAAGAAGTTACCTTAATCAAGTTAATAAAAATCAAGAAAAAATCGACGCCAATTACAACTTTGATAGTAGTGTTTTTTGGCCAATTACAAAACCCCATCTAATCGAAAGCTATAATGCACGTTTTTTGGCAAAAAATGGCACTAGATAAAAAATGACTAAGTTTTTTGTAGTTGCACGTAAGAGCCATATGATGAGTTATGGAAAAGTATTAGGGTTTAATACCTATGTTATGCTCTTCAAATCAGCAAAAAATAGAAGATTTGATCGACGTGACACGAGACCTAAAGGTGCTTAGATCACCAATAAACGAAAGATACTGCCTCATAAATTAATCAAAGCATGTCCAGATATGTATAAGTTAATGTTTCATACGTTTTTAGACACTTTGGAAAAATTGACCAAAATGGCCAAAATTGAGCAAAACTGGAGGCTATAATGCACGTTTTTTGGCCAAAAATTGCACTTGAGCAAAAATGACTAAGTTATTATGTACTAGCTCCTAGGGGTCATATTATGAGTTATGGAAAATAATTAGGGATTAAGACCTATGTTATGCTCTTAAAATCAACGAAAAACACAAGATTTGCTTGACGTGACACGAGACCTAAAGGTGCTTAAATCACCAATACATGAAAGATACCCCCTCATAAATTAATAAAAGCCAGGCCTAATATGTATAAGTTAATGTTTCATAGGTTTTTAGACACTTTGGAAAAAATGACCGAAATGGCCAAAATTTAGCAAATCCGAAGGCTATAATGAACGTTTTTTTGGCAAAAAATGGCAATTGAGCAAAGATGACTAAATTATTTTGTAGTAGCTCCTAGGGGTTATATTTTGAGTTACGGAAAAGTATTAGGGTTTAAGACCTATGTTATGCTCTTCAAATCAGCGAAAAACACAAGATTTAATTTGCTCGACGTGACACGAGACTTAATGGTGCTGAAATCACCAATAAACGAAAGATACCGCCTCATAAACTTATCAAAGTCTATCCTAATATGTATAAGTTATGTTTCATAGGTTTTTAGACTCTTTGGAAAAAATTAACGAAATGGTCAAAATTGAGCAAAATCGAAGGCTATTATGCACGTTTTTTGACCAAAAATAGCATTTGAGCAAAAATGACTAAATTTTTTTCATAGCTCGGAGGAGTCATATTATTAGTTATGGAAAATTTTAGGGCTTAACACCTATTTTATGATCTTCAAATCAGCGAAAAACACAAGATTTGCTCGACGTGACACAAGACTCAAAAGTGCTTAAATCACCAATAAACGAAAGATACCACCTCTTAAATTAATCAAAGAATGTCCTAATCTGTATAAGTTAATATTCTTGAATTTTTAGACACTTTGGAAAAAATGACCGAAATGGCCAAACATGAGCAAAATCGAAGGCTATATTGCACGTTTTTTGGCCAAAAATGGCACTGGATCAAAACTGACCAAATTTTTTTTTGTAGTTGCACGTAGGAGCCATATTATGAGTTATGGAAAAGTATTAGAGCTTAATATCTATGTTATGCTCTTCAAATCAGCGAAAAAACAAAGATTTGATCGACGTGACACGAGACCTAAATGTGCTTAAATCGCCAATAAACGAAAAAAACCGCCTCATAATTTAATCAAAGCCTGAATATGTATAAGTTAATGTTTCATTGGTTTAGAAACATTGGAAAAACGACAGAAATGGCCAAAATTGAGCAAAACCTAAGGCTATAATGCACGTTTTTTTGGCCAAAAATGGCACTGGTGCAAAAATGACTAAATTTTTTGTAGTAGCTTGTGGGAGTCATATTATGAGTTATGGAAAAGTGTTAGCGATTAATACCTATGTTATGTTCTTCAAATTAGCGAAAAACACAAGATTTGCTCGACGTGACACGACACCTAAAGGTGCTTAAATCACCAATAAGCGAAAGATACCGCCTCATAAATAAATCGAAGTCTGTCCTACTATGTATAAGCTAATGTTTCATCGGTTTTTAGACCCTTTGAATAAATGACGGAAATAGCAAAAAATTGAGCAAAACTAAAGGCTATATTGCACGCTTTTTGGCCAAAAATGACACTGAAGAAAAAATTACTAATCTTTGTAATAACTCGTAGGAGTCATATTATGAGTTATAGAACAATATTAGGGCTTAATACCTATGTTATTATCTTCAAATCATCGAAAAACACAAGATTTGTTCGACTTGACATGAAACCTAAAGGAGCTTAAATCATCAATAAACGAAAGATACCGCCTCTTAAATTAATCAAAGTTTTTCCTAATATGTATAAGTTAATGTTTCTTGAGTTTTTAGACACTTTTGAAAAATGACCGAAATGGCCAAAAATTGTGCTAAACGAAGGCTATAATGCACGTTTTTTAGGAAAAAATGGCACTTGAGCAAAACTGCCTAAATTTAATAATAGTAGCTCATAGGGGTCATATTATGAGTTATGGAAAACTATTAGGGATTAATACCTATCTTATGCACTACCAATCAGCGAAAAACACAAGATTTTCTCGATTTAACACGAGAGCTAAAGGGGCTTTAATCACCAATAAACAAAAGATACAGCCTCATAAATTAATCAAAGCTTGTCCTAATATGTATAAGTTAATGTTTGATGGGCTTTCAGACACTTTGGAAAAAGTGACCGAAATGGCCAAAATTAAGCAAAATCGAAGGCTATAATGTACGTTTTTTTTTTTTTTTTAACAAAATGGCACTGGAGCAAAAATGACAAAAATATTTGTAGTAGCTCGTAGGTGTCATATTCTGAGTTATTGAAATGTTTTAGTGCTTAGTACCTATGTTATTCTCTCAATACAGTGAAAAACACAAGATTTGCTCGACGTGACACGAGACCTAAAGGTGATTAAATGACCAATAAACGAAACATACCCCGTCATAAGTTCATCAAAGTTTGTCCTAATATGTAAAAGTTAATGTTTCATGATTTTTTAGACACTTTGGAAAAAGAGAACGAAATGGCCAAAATTGTGCAAAATCGAAGGCTATAAGCCTATAATGCACGTTTTTTTGATAAAAATGGCACTGCAGCGAAAATGCCTAAATATTTTAATAGTAGCTCATAGAGGTCATATTATGAGTTATGGAAAACTATTAGCGCTTAATACCTATGTTATGCTCTTCCAATCGACGAATATCATAAGATTTGCTCGATTTGACATGAGATCTAAAGGTGCTTAAATCACCAATAAACAAAAGATACCGCCTCATAATATTATCAAAGTTTGTCCTAATATGTACTCGTATAAGTTAATGTTTTATGGGTTTTCAGACACTTTGGAAAAAGTAACATAAATGGCCAAAATTTAGCAAAATCGAAGGTTATAATGCACGTTTTTTCGCCAAAAATGGCACTAGAGAAAAAATAACAAAAATAGTTGTAGTAGGTACTAGGTTTCATATTTTAAGTTATGTTAAAGTATTAAGGCTTAATACCTATGTTATGCTTTTCAAATCAGCAAAAAACACAAGATTTGTTCGACATGACACGAGACCTAAAGGTGGTTAAATCACCAATAAACGAAATATACAGCCTCATAAATTAATCAAAGCATGTCCTAATATGTATTAGTTATTATTTCATGGGTTTTTAGACACTATGGAAAAAGTGACCGAAATGGCCACAATTGAGCAAAACCGAAGGTTATAATGCACAATTTTTGGCCAATAATGACAGTGGAGCAGAAATGACAAAAATCTTTGTAGTATCTCGTAGGTGTCATATTCTTAGTTATGGAAAAGATTAGGGTTTAATACCTGTGTTAGTCTCTTCAAATCAGCGAAAAACATACACAAGATTTACTCGACGTGACACGATACCTAAAGGTGCTTAAATGACCAATAAACGAAAGATACCGCCTCATAAATTCATTAAAGCCTGTCCTAATATGTATAAGTTATTGTTACATGGCTTTTTTAAGACACTTTGGAAAATGTGACAGAAATGGCCAAAATTGAGCAAAACCGAAGGCTATAATGCAAGTCTTTTAAATTTTTGTAGTAGCTCGTAGGAGTCATATTATGAGTTATGTAAAAGTATTACGGTTTAGTACCTATGGTATGTTTTTCAAATCAGCGAAAAACACAATATTGCTCGACGTGACACGAGACCTAAAGGTACTTAAATCACCAATAAACGAAAGATATCGCCTTATAAATTATTAAAAGCCTGTCCTAATAGGTATAATTTAATGTTTCATGGGTTTTTAAAGACTTTGTAAAAAAATGACAGAATAGGCCAAAATTGAGCAAAACCGAAGGCTATAATGCATGCTATTTAGCGAAAAATGGCACTGGAGCAAAAATGACTAAATGTTTTATAGTAGCTCCGAGGATTCATATTATGACTTATGGAAAATTATTAGGGCTTAATTCATATTTTATGCTCTTCAAATCAGTAAAAAACAACAAGATTTGTGCGACGTGACACGAGACCGAAAGGTTCTTAAATCACCAATAAACGAAAGATATCACCTCATAAATTAATCAAAGTCTGTCCTAATATGTATAAGTTAATGTTTCATCGGTTTTTAGACACTTTGAAAAAATGACGGAAATTGCCAAAATTGAGCAAAACCGAAAGTTATAATGCACGTTTTTTAGCAAAAAATGACACTAGAGCGAAAATAACTAATTTTTTTGTAGTAGCTCGTAGGAGTCATATTATGAGTTATGGAAACATATTAGGTCTTAATACCTATGTTATGCTTTTCAAATCATCGAAAAACACAAGATTTGATCGACGTAACACGAGACCTAGAGCTGCTTAAATGACCAATAAACGAAAGATACAGCCTCATAAATTCATCAAAACCTGTCCAAATACGTATAACTTATAGTTTCATCGGTTTTTAGACACTTTGGGAAAAGTGACCGAAATGGCCAAAAGTGAGCAAAACCGAAGGCTATGATGCACGTTTTTTGGTCAAAAATGGCACTGGAGCAAAAATGACAGAAATATTTGTAGTAGCTCGTAGGTGTCATATTCTGAGTTATTGAAAAGATTTTTCGCTTAATACCTATGTTATTCTCTTCAAATCATTGAAAAACACAAGATTTACTCGACGTGACACGAGACCTAAAAGTGCTTAAATCACCCGTAAACGAAAGATACCGCCCCATAAATTCATTAAAACCTATCCTAATATCTATAAGTTAATGTTTCATGGGTTTTTAGACATTTTAGAAAAAGTGATCGAAATGGCAAAAATTGAGCAAAACCGAAGGTTATAATGCACGTTTTAAGGAAAAAATGGCACTTGAGCAAAAACGCCTAAATTTTTTTGTAGTAACTCATAGGGGTTAGATTATGAGTTGCGGAAAAGTATTAGGGCTTAATACCAATGTTATGCTCTTCAAATCAGCGAAAAACACAAGATTTGCTCGACGTGACACGAGACCTTAAGGTGCTTAAATTACCAATAAACGAAAGAAACCGCCTCTTAAATTCATCAAAGCTGTTCTAAGTATGTATTACTTCAAGTTTCATGGGTTTTTGGACACTTTGGAAAAAGCAACCGAAATGGCCAAAATAGTGCAAAGCCAAAGGCTAGAATGCACCTTTTTTTGGCCAAAAAAATGGCACTTGAGCAGACATGATTAAATTTTTTGTAGTAGCTCATAGAGGTCATATTATGAGTTATGGAAAAGTATTAGGGCTTTAAGACCTATGTTATGCTTTTCAAATCAGCGAAAAATACAAGATTTGCTCGACGTGACACAAGACCTAAAGGTGCTTAAATCACCAACGGACGAAAGATACCGCCTCATAAATTAATCAAAGCCTGTCCTAATATGTAAAAGCTAATGTTTCATGGGTTTTTGGACACTTAAAAAAAAATAAAAAAAAATGACTGAAATTGCCAGAATTGAGCAAATCGAAGGATATAATGCACTTTTTTTGGCCAAAAATGGCACTGGAGCATATGTTATGGAAAAATATTAGGGCTTAATACATATGTTATGCTCTTCAAATTAGCGAAAAACACAAATTTGTCTGACGTGACACGAGACCTAGAGGTGCTTAAATCACCAATAAACGAAAGATACCGCCTCATAAATTCATCAAAGTATATCCTAATAAGTATAAGTTAATGTTTCATGGGTTTTTAGACACTTTGGAAAAAATGACCGAAATGGCCGAAATTGAGCAAAACCGAATACTGTAATGCACTTTTTTCGGTCATATTATGAGTGATGGGAAATTATTAGGGTTTAAGGACTATGTTATACTCTCCAAATTATCGAAAAACATACGATTTGTTCGACGTGACACGAGGCCAAAAGGTGCTTTAAACATCAATAAATTGAAAAACTAACGGTTATGGTTTAGGGTCGGCAAAAAGTGATTAATGGTTAACCGAATCCGCATCTGCACATCCCTACACTACGGTCATGCACGTCATCCCACATTTTCACATAGAGGATCAGGACAAGAAAGTCTAGCTTCTATGTGACTATGCAACATATACACTACGGTGATTGTTGTACTCGTATTGTGATAGGACTAGTTGTTCAAAGATAAATAGAAGCTTGGTAACCACTAAATTACTAACCAGCCAGAAAAGATGGTTTAAAACTGGACATACATACGGAAATTAACTTTGGTGAGTCTATACTAAAGTGGACAAATTCCTTCAACAAACCATTATTCCATCTTTTGCCACTCCCACTTAAGCATGCAAAGAATCCATCTTTACAACAAACCAAATCAACTATGATAAATAACATTCATGAAAAACTGCAAATGATCGTTGCATTGATTTAGAAAAGCTGCCGGCTGAGGCTTCAGTAGTCGACGATCCGCGAAGGAGTTGGATCCGAGTCGTTTGGGTTCTCTTGTTCCGCTTCTGCTTGCTGTTGTCGTTTTGGATCTGGGCCGCGTTGTTTGGACTTGGGCCTTCTCGGCAATTTGGGCTTCAAATAATTCATTAATTCCTTTGTCGTTTCCCGCGAGCCCGGTCCACTTCAATTCGAAGTTGGGAGCCAGATATTAGAATTCGGTAACCATACCATCAAGGGCATAATTTATTACGATTAAATGAAATCACTTATGTACAGTACCTTGTAAATTTGGTTTATGGCTCAGGCTTGCAAAACCCAACAACCTTGGCCCATCATCTCCAAGGAGAGCCTCCACACACGAAGCACACTAGCACTCAAGGACGAGAGATTGTAGCCGCCTTGGGGGACTACGACCTTTCCTTGGGTCACACCATTTAGCTGAAACAAACATATATGGATTATATTAATACATATCTTTAACAATCCACCTTAGATGTTACTTCAAAAGGTCAAAAAAAATAAATTGAAATAAAAAGGAACTCGCCTCGCGTATAAGTGTGGCACAACCTGCGGCGATTATGTTGCACTCACCCGCTGCATGCATCTCCGTGGGTTGTTCATACATATGTGAACAAAAGACTATTAGATTGCGTTTGGATGCAAGAATTTTGATTCTGAATCTAAATTTAAACTACAAGTAATCTAATTTCAAAAAATAAAAAATGAAACTACCCGCATCGAACCCGACCGATACTATAATCATTTGGGGGCAAAAGTCTTCAAGAACCAGGAACATAATTTCTTGCCAAAAAACATCAAAGTAATCCCCCCTATTATGATGCAAAAAACATAAATAACCCGAAGCTTTCACATCGTAGCAACAAAACTAAGTTTTTATAGTTTTTGTTAAAGTTATGACGAAACCATTTATCGCTACGCTACGTGCATATGTGTGGTGCTATGCTACGTAACAAGACTCTACGTATATGAACTTGATCCATAAATAATCAAAGAACTGAGCAATCGCCCGTCTCACGCAGGTTAAAGACACTTTTGAGATTATAGCCCTTATTCGATCGGAATTGAAAAAATGATTTTGCGGAAAAATTGTGGTGTTAGGACCAATTGAATCTAATACAGCGGAAAGAGGTTAGAGTTAGTTCTAATCGGTTATGAGGGTTTATTTTCTGTTATTGTTAGTTAGAGCTGTAAATTCTATAAATACATAGTTCATGTAATAAGTTTGGCATTGAGTCTATTAACAAAAGTCTGATTTTTTTTTTTAATTTCATCGGTCTTCTCCTCCCTTCTTCTTCTTCCTCAATTTCTCCAGTTCTTTTATGTAAAATCTTCTTCAAGTTTCACAAAACTAGATCAGATCATTAGTTGGGCTTTGCTCATAAAATCTTATCATATTCTATCTTATTGCTTAAACAGGGCCGACCTTGAGGTAGGGCGAACCCGGGCAAGGCCCAGGGGCCCATGCCTAAGGGGCGCCCAAAAATCATACGGGCTGATGGGCTATTGAGGTAAGAAAATAATTGAAAATAAAAGAAAAAAGATCATCCAATTCAATACGATCAAAATTTATGTTGATTGATTATTGCTCGGATTTGTTTCCCTTTATAATTTCAAGAAGATGATTCTCGTCTTAATTTGCTAGTTAGACCATGAGAATATGAAAGATTGCCCTCAAAAAAAATTATTTTACCATAAATTCTATTGATTTCTCTCATTTAGCGCAACGAAGCTTTGCCGACGACTATTGTTCATTGTCTCAGCGCCTCTTCGGTTCAGTGCTTATACCATGCTCCAAGGAGCACAAGAAGCATGGTAGTCCTCCTCACAATAGATGAGTGGGGACCATATATTAAAAAATGAAAAATCATTTTAAGTATGGTTCCTACTCCTTTATTGTGAGGAGGATCACCATGCTCATTGTGCTCCTTGGAGCATGATATAATTTGCGTCTTCGGTTAGTGTATTTAATTCTTGTAAACTTTGTCAGTTGTTTGATTGTTAATTTATAAATTCATCTTTTATCAAGAATTTTGGTATTTGGTAGAGATAATGAAATAGAGAGAGATTAATATATAGTTTGAAGACATAGAGATTGCCAAACAGATTAATGGAATATTGGAATTAGTGATTTGTAGTTATTCATATAAGGACCGAGTATGGTAGTAGAACAATATGCTAAGGGATCAATGAGATCGGAGTTCCTGAATAGTCGATCAAGTTACTCATTTTGTTGTTGGAGTATAAAACATTTGTTACAATGGTTATTGGTCTAGATAGCATAGTTAAAGTCTTTTTTATTTTGACGTCTACGCTTCTTCAATAACGACCGCCTAGGGGCCCATATAAGCTTTTCGCCCCGGGCCCCTAAACCACCAGGGACGGCCTCGTGCCCAAGAAATACAATCTCAATTCTGGTACTATAACAGAAATTAATCCTGAGTTCGAATCATCATATTTCCACGCACACAACATTAGCTGCTTGTTATAAAAAGTAATAGTGGAAGCTCTAATAACTCATCTTATAAAGCAAACAGTGTTTTCAAATCAGATCAAATTTATTCAAATCACATCAAATTTATTTAATCAAATTAGATTAGTTTCTATCTAATCAAATTAGATCAAAAAAATACAATCATGTCGCACATGGCCTAAAAGATCCCAAAATCTCCATAAAACATCGTCACCTAGACAAAAGTTCTCATTTCAAGAGGACTTATAATTTCATTTTGCGATTTATGCAATTGCTATTCGAAAGTTGTTCGTGGTTTGAAAAAAAAGGGGAATTGTTTATGTTTCAATTATAAATCGGAACATTATTAATTAAAATTTCACATTGGATTATGTGTTAAATCTTTGATTTTGCTCTTCATACAAATTGTAGCTAAGGTTGTGAAGCCGCCCAGTATCCAAAAAAATCAGAATAACATTAAAAATAAATAGGAAATTGGGATTTTCACATACAGTTACTAATTGTTTAGCTTGTTGGCTTGTGACTCATAGGTCATAATACTCATAACATTATTAGTTGCACCTACTCCAGACCACAACCAAAAGAAAAGTTCTGTGATAAAATCTACTCCTATTAATATTTACAACACACCAGGAATACATAATGAATAGTCGCCAAAAGCTCGAAACAACGCTTCTTCCACAACATAAATGACGGAATAGGCATCTCTCCAGAGTTTTCGGTCTTTTTCTAAATAAATGAATCAATCCCTAAAGATCACTAGTATAATTTACAGGACACTTCTTCGACAACACACATGGGAGAAGGGACATCTCTTGAAAGTTTTTGGTTGTTCTAGGCAGAAAGCAATCCTCCAAAGATCAAATTAACTTCAATACAATAGCTCGCGATTGTGGATGAGTCGAAGACTTGAAGCATCTGTGATGCCAACCTTGCACCCTCGAACACAGTATGTTAACTAAACCTACATTCTACGGTCATGACCTACCTCTAACCTCACGTGAACTGGCAGACACGTCACTTTTAGCCACATCCATTCCGCTTCCTTGACTGTCATCTTGACTAGATACACTCTCTTCGCTGGAACTCGAAGAGGAACCAGAGTCAGAAGACGACCCCAACTCTACCTTCCGCCTCTTGTGGGTATCTTTGAAACTTCTTCCTTGCGGAGCCAGTCTCCTGCCTTTACGAGCTTGTCTCCTGCCTTTTGGAAACTCCTCTTTATTTGACTCAAAACTCTTGCTTTCACCATCCTCTGACTCAGAGTTAAGAGGCTCGGCATCAATCTTGCGTTTCTTCCGGCCTGAACTGGTCTGGTCCAGAGAAATTTTCAAAAGATAAGTACATTACCAAACATTGCTACTGTTTTCCCCTATCATCCCGGACAAGGTAAACAACATGTCCTCATGTAATCATGTATAGGAAAAATAGAATGATACATCTATCTTTTTACTATGCATTTTATAATGCAACCTTCTACTAGGAACTGTCAGCCATATATCGTCGCACTGAGCACAATTAGGATTTGACCAGTTACCACACTCCACAAAAATTATCTAACAGACCACCGCACAACCTTTACTGTAACACTTACAACAACAACAACAACAACAACAATAACCAAGCCTTATTCCCAAAATGATTTGGGGTCGGCTAAAATGAATCGTCATCTAGTAACCGTCTTGTGTACGCCATAAAATTTCAAAAACGTTGTAAACCTTTTAGGATTATTGTATGAAGTCGTCAAAATAAATAAAAAGGTTTGAAAAATATTGAAAAAACATATGAACTTTGAACACAAGGTAAATAAAAGTTTTGGGAAAAGAGTTGGGAAAACTAAACAAAGAAATCAAAAGGAGTCAAATTAAAATCACAATATTACAACAATATGTGGGCCATGGAGTGGATCTTTGAACCAAGTACAACACAACCACCAATATATGGAATACGAAAAAACCAGGAGCAACATATGAGATATTGAGATCCAATCATACCTTGGGACCACGATCAACCAGTTGAGCCCACTCAGTGCGATTCCTCAAACAGTCAAGAACAGCCTGAGAGTGACTGGAGTATGCATACCTCTCACCATTATGCTTCCTCAAATTTGGCCAATGCTGCAAAAGTTAACCAGTAAATGAGACAGAGCCCAATTAGTTCACTGTCAATATGCTATCAAACAGTCAAAATATAAAGAGCATAATTTACAGATGAAAGACTCACCGGAAGAACAGCGTTACATAATTCTACATATGTCATACGCCTGCCTGCGCCCATAATCTCAGCAATCAATCCTACATTTCAAGAGCAATAAAAATGGACAAGGAATGTCAATTAAAGATCAGCTTAGATCAGGTGCTACTAAAGAGAAAAATGGCATAAAATGAGTAGTGCTATCACCTGGTAGAGTGCGATAAGTTGGAGTGGAATTCTTATTGGCTCCTGCCTCATCTTCAGAACTGTTTACTCGTGTAGATGAAGATTTTAATCCAGCGTTAGCAGAAAGTGAAGAACATTTTTTGGCTGAGGATGAGATCTTTTCACGATTCTTTTTCGCTTTATGTGATGAATCATTGCTCATGTCTACTCGAGTAAAAGTATCTGATTTCTTTATAGAATCAGGAGAGGAAGGAACCCTATCGACTTTCCTAGCTTCACTGTCTTGTTCACGAGAATTCCGAGACCCATCCTTAAGAGAATCCCTACTTTTTCTTCTTGAGAACTAGCACAACATTACTTAATGTATTAGTTGATTGAAATGGGGATGGGCAGCATAATAGCCTTTCAAAGTGGCTAAACAAACACCGAAATGTTCTAAGAAAAGGAAAGTGAGATATATAAATGCTTTTAGTTATAGGAAGTTACCGTATTTTGATCTTTCCCTCCTGAAGTAGAAGTACGTTTGATTAACATGTTTGCTGCAGCTGCAGTAGATAGCTGAGGTAAACTCCCAGCATTACGTACACGTGGCACTCTAGGAACTCTAGGAGAGCTGTTAAGTTCCTGGTGTAAAAGCAAAGCAAGCTGCACAAAACCAAAATAAATGGTCAAATTACTATCTTTCCAGCAATCAACAAACACACACACACAAACACTCCAAAAAAAAAAAAAAAAGAGTAAAAGTTCGTAGAAGTATGCATTAAGAAAAAATTATCAAAAGTTCCTTTGTGAGGATGACATATACATCGAAATCGAGAGAGAGAAACAGAGTCGAGTATCCTGATCTGACCTCTTCATCACTTAATCCTGCAGGAGAATTTGATGAAACTGTTGCATGTCCAATTGATGACTGAGTTGATTTGTGCGATGGCTGAACGCTTGATTGAGGAACTTTTTCAGCTCGCTGCTGAACCGCAGAAGCAGTACTTTTCTGTTGCCCACGAACAGCCTGTTCACTCTGCAACATTCCAGCAGGCTCACTAACACTAGATGAAACCGAGGAGTTCCCAACTGATGACACTTTTAGAGTCGATTGCCTCAATGAATCCTTTCCAACAGATACATAATGTTTGAGAACAGTCTTATTAAGTTGTGATGCCTTCGAAGTGGAATTAAAACAGGGTTTCAGATTATCTTTCAATGTGCTCGGTAGTTTGTCTTCGTTCTTTGCCGAATCTACGAATTCATTGTCCTTCTTAATGCTCCCACTGGAATTCGGCACCATACGTTTGCTAACTAATACAGGATTTTGGGACCCTCCATTCCTACTTTTATCAGAAAGATATGATCTAGAGAAAACAACTGCAGGTGAGGTGGAAGAAGGTTTTCCAACAGATACCGTTTTGGGATGACTTGGTGGTGGAGGTGGTACTGCGCCACTTCCTTGCGGCATCTGTCCTGCAACTTTTGCAACTTCTTTTGCATCAGAAGGACGCTTATGCACCTCCATGGAGTTTTCTGAGCCTTCACATTCAAGTTTAGTACTACACTGAATAGCAACCTCGTCCTTTTTGTCGAACTGGCAGATACCCACTGCTTCTGAACCCTTGTCGCTGTCTTTCCCATCTTTCTCAGGAAGTTCAGAAGTATTTGCTACATTTTCACTTGATTTAGAGCCTTTAAATTCACGATCAGGAGACAATACATGGTCAGTCATTTTTTTCACAGCGTCTGACTTGATGTCGATGTCAGCAGGATGACTTACCAGAACCCCTTTAGGATTATCCAAACGGACATCCTGCTTCATTTTGTTACCGCAATTACCAGTTGCCAACGGGATAATAGCTTCCACACTCCTACAAATTTCAGTTTTTTTGCGCTCTGAAGCAGCATTAGTCAAGTCTTCATTGAGAGGCTTTGACAATGGCATGTTAGTCGGACTTTCTGAATGTCCTGCTTGAATTTCATCCACTTGTCCCTGTTATGACATCAAGAAAATCAGCCAATCGCGGCAGAAGAGAGAAGATTATGTAGTACAATCAGCCAAAAACGCCAGGCCTTGAGGAGCTCACAACTGAGTTCTAAACTTTACTGCTAATGATCAACTCAAAATAATTAGAACATTCACAAAACCAAATTAGGGGTGCACTTCTTCACCAAAAAAAAAAATGCATTAGGGGTGGAATTCTTCACCCAAAAAAAATAAACAGGGGTGTAGTTACTAGTTCAGAGATATAGTAAAAGACAAAAGTTAAGCCTCAGCTGAAAGATGTACAACAAAATGGTTTAGGGAGCAATTCCAAGTGAGAGGGGGAAAACAAAAGGAGGCAGATAAAGGGCTGGGGATGGTGAAGCAGCTATGTTGGCAAATTAATTTAGGAATGGAGGATTAAAGGTGGTATCATATCTGAGCTGATATGACCTCTAGTGCACCACTGACCTTGGATTTGGAAAGGATCTAGACAGCCACCTTAAGGTAAGGATGGATAAAAGGCCTTCTATACACATCTCCTAATTCATGTGAACAGCGTATGGACACTTGTACAACACCCTGATATTTGTCTCAGATTTTTTAATTATATAAGAAGGAAAAAAAAAACAATTCCCTACAACTTATTCCAGAGTTCAACTCATCACGTTAAGGCAGACTACAAAACAAAAGTTAGCTCGAATAAGAGAGGATTAAAAAGAAACAGCTTACAGCCAGCAAAAGACCAAAGCGAAAGACCCAGGGGAAGGGGGTTAACTTATGCAGAGCTAGCACTATTTTCGTTACCATTTATACCTATTCAAATCTTACAGCTCGCATTAACTCTCATTCTTTGGATGGTATGTGCTAACAACACACATATAATCTCTGTCAGTTGAAGAAACGATACCCTATTGATTCTATGTATGGCAATATGCAATTATAAGCTACATGTACACTGCAAGAATTTATATACATCTGCATGCACACATGTCACTTAGGAGTTAGGAGCATATATGCTATCAAAAGAGTTTGCTTTACTCTTGAGCAAAAGCAAGAGGCAAAAATAGAAGGTCAGATCATGAAAAATAAAAAGGTCACAGTACAAATCATCACTTCCTTACATTATACAGCTGATGGATTCATGCAACGATAATCATATCGTGAGAAACATATGGAGGTGAGATTGGAATTGAGCAGCCTGGAGGTTCGCTAACACAGACTACTTTAAGGACAGCAATAACCAAGCCTTCATCCGAAAATGATTTGGGATCGGCTAACATGAATCGTCCTCTGAAACCGCCATCCGTAGGTAATAGAAAGTTAAAGATAGGGACTACATTGAGGGAAAGGAAGTAAAGACAGGGACCAAGAAACTAGGGGAAAGAGAAGGAAAGAGATGAAAATAAAGTAAAATAAAAATAAACCAACAGGGACCAAGAAACTTAAGAAACACATAAAAAAGGGCAGCCCGCAGCACATTGGCGTCCCCGCAAAGCGAGGGTCCGGGGAAGGGTCCCACCACAAGGGTATATAGAGGGCAAGCCTGCCCTTGTCACATTTTGGACAAGCGGCTGCTCCTAGGACTGGAACCCGTGACCTATTGATCACACGGCAACACATATCCACTCAAAAAGATGTCATCAATATTGTTTCTACCTCTCATTCATCTCAATGAGCGTTTGTTTATTTTTACTAGTCTCTACGACTCTCTAATCCCTATTACAAGCCGTACTCTCAACAAGACCAAGCTGGCCAGAGCCATTCCAGTAATTTTCCTCATTTCACATGTGGAGAGGTGCTTTTCACTCTCGGCCTTCAACCTTCGCTTAACATCTACATGACTCCAACCTAACACAAGTGATTTTCCCAAATCCTACCCTACTATAGTCCTATTGGATGAAGCTCCGACCTCCTAAAACACAGACCATGTTTTAAACAGAGCATACACAATCTCCGAAATATTCATCGTTTAAGCAAGACTCCTTTTGAACCCAACCTCCAATATCATGTAACAATTTAGACCTAAACATCATACCATAAAAAGTTCCCCTTCAACTCAGCGGAATAACCATGATTGCACAGAAGCCTAGGCCCTAGGGACTGTTTTATAATCGAGAATCGCTGTACAAAAATTCCAGTAAAACTACAAAAGAAAAAGAAGAAAACAATTTTACAAGAAACTAACTACGACGCTAACATCCTATATGTGTGTCCTTAGCCGAAAGGAAGGTTCTCCAGGTTGGTGACATTCAAGAGGTCTAGAAAAAAAAGCACCAACCAACAACAATGACGACCTACTGTGAAAATATTTAGAAAAGAAAGGGATTGAAATTCTGAACATATAAGAGATGTCCAGCCAAAGACACTTTTATACATATCTATAACAGATAATCAACGCCGAATGCACTAAGTTTTACTATTACCTATACGTGCTGCTCGTCATATAACTCTTCATCTCAATAGAATCTATAGCGAGAATATACTTTGGCATAAACCTACATTAATTATTTCAAATTTAACTTTGATGGTTCTAAATCCTTTAACGGAAACTCTTCTTTAGGTTGCATTATTCAAGATAGTAATGATATCCCGATAATATTTGGGGCCAGAGCTTGTAACTCTACGAGTATCCTTTTTGCAAAAGTAGCTTTAAAAAGGGATGGAAAATGAGTGTTTAGTTACTACACATGTAACATACTTCTCTTGGCGCTAAACTTCCAAATATTGCATCTTAATCTCAATCCTCATCTTTCTTAGGCTTGTCCCTCCAAAACAATTTAACATCCACAAAATCTTCTTCATCCTCAATAAAATGGAACTAGTTTATTTGTATACAAACATTACGGCAAGGGAAAGGTTAAAAAGGCTATATGCCTATCCTCATTTCAAGCTTAATATAGATTCCTCCGTATTATATTATTCTTCCTATGAACTTCCACTACAGAATACCTCGTTAATAAACTCCCAATCAACAATAATCCCTGAACCATTTGTTTAATCCTTTCCTCGACAGGTATATGACATATCCTTGCGAAACTGAGATTATACAACTCATGAGTTACACCTTAGCATATGGATATATAAACATTTTCCATCTTAATACGACAATCTTGCCATCTAATGAAGTATCGCCACAATATTGCCACATTCGATGATCCAATGCATTCCACACACTATGACATTCCTATCCTCGTCACCTTGACTAATAAAAAATAACTTGCACTACTTTTTATTTTTTAGTAAGGAAAGTGACCATTATGACGGTGTCATAGGATGAATGTTCGCTTTATTTAAAGAGGCCATACAAGAAAGTCCTACAGAAATAAGTCAAAGAATAGTTAATAATCTTCACTAAATTAGAAATATGACACATCTCTAAAGTTTACAAGATCAGCTGTAAATTACCTTGCTCTAACATTTTGCACTTTTGGTCATATGTATATGGTGCACACTGCACACAACCAGTTAGTAGCTCCTCTTGTCCTACACACCTATTTAAAATCTTGCAATTAACGGTGGTGTTGATTTGAGATCATGATTAGTAAGGCTCAATATCCTAACTGAAAAGCTCTCTTAAATGCTGTGGCGTGTGAGCTACAACCTGACATGCCAAGTTGATGCTCTCCACCTGCAAGCCAAGACAAGATAGTTTTATGGGCACTAACGACAGACAGACTACCCCATCCAACAGTTAGTTTCCTAATCAATCAGTTCTAGCTATCAGTAAAAGGAGGCTCAAAGATAAATAGAGGTGCACCATGCATGCATAGTCACAAGAATCAATGGAGACCGTAAATAGGGATACAACAACAATCTGAGACACATACTTCCACTAACAAACCAGATTTTCAGAGCTACCTTTATTGCCAAACCGCAACATGCTTAGTGCAGTGACTAATATCGAATGTGGACGTTACGGAAGCATGGAATCCTTATGAAAAACAGCATGGGAATTCATGTGCAATGCATCTATACTACTTTATGAACAGGAAGAAAATGAAATAGAATCCATAAAAGACCCTTGGACAGCATACATACCTCTTTCTTGATAAGGGCCCCAAGCGCAACATCCTTATCAGAAGATGGCAAGGAATTCAGTGTTGTTTTAGCAGATTTGTGAAGCTGTGTAGTACCATCAAAAGCAGGTTTATCTGCATTAACAGTCTTATCATTTGAAGCAGCCATGGAAGACTCCCCGGAAGATCTAGGTGCGAGTTTGCCGTCATTAGTAACAGCATTTCTTTTGGGCTTTTCCAGGGAACTAACCGAAGCAAGATGAGTGTTTGCTGCCACCTTGTGAACTTTGCTCTCGACAACAGGCGCTCCTGGTGTGGTAGCAGTTGAAGGAACTAAAGTAGACAACCAAAACCAAACAACAAACAATAGCTGAAGTGAAAACGTACACAGAATCACCAAGTAGTAAAAAGATTAACAGGACGAAAAGGAGTGCAGTAAAATCAGAATCAGGGCATACCTGTTTTAGAAGCAGGTAATTTATCCCGCTTACTCTCATGCTGCTGATGCTCTCTATGAAGGGATTTTTGTTTCTTCTTAGCAGTGCGATGCTCCGAGTCTACCCTGGATCTCTTACTAGATAAATGAAATAGAGTGCTCCGTTTCTTATCAGCCAAGTTCCTCTCCTTAGGAAGAGGAGGAGGAGGTGGAGGGGGAGGAGGACGCTTCTTATCAGCAGCAAGGGACGTTGGCTTAGACAAAGAAAGAAGAACACCGGGAACTTGAGAAGCATCAGTCGTACTTTCCCAACACGGGAACTCACTATACAGGAAATTAAAATGCTTTGGAATATACCCCGAACACTTCCAAAGCTGAGAACTAATAAGAACAGGAAACGCACTACCACTAGCATTGTCATTAAACAGGTCAGGGTCCCCACCGGGAACGCCCTGAACATGAACACGCTCCTCAAGGGGGCGCTCAGTCCAAAGACGGTAAGGACGAAGACAATGACCACTAGCAGCCGTGGCCGGGGCCGCAGTCGTAGTACCACTAACATTATTACTACTCATCTTAATCTTATGATGATGGATAGTCTTAGTAGGGAGCTCAGCTAGAAGCTGAGCAACCTCGGTTTCCTCATCATCAGTGGCGGCCGAGGCCGAGGTGGTTCTCCTCCGCCTCTTAGTCTTACACTTATCACAAGCGAACGATTTTTCGCCTTTTACGAAACGAGAACAGCGTGTGTGCACCCAAACACCGCACTCGTCGCAATTCACCATCTCTTCGCCGTCGTCAAACGTCACTCCGCAGATACAATCCACCGTCCATGAACCGTTCACCCAATCGTCCGGCGGCTGCTCCGCGCTCGCCGCCACCCTATTCGACCGCCCACCTTTCATTCTCTCTCCTCTTTCTTTTTTTTTTCTTGATAATCAATTCAATTCAATTCAAATTCAGTTCAATTCGATCGCTCTCCACTCCGAAATTCAATTCAGCTTCTTCGTTACGCATTTGAATTGTTTTCGGAGAGTGTAATTGAGAGTTCCAATTCAATTCAACTTCTTGATGATAAGAAATTCTACAAAATGTTGCAAAAAAAGGGGGAATTTCATAGAATTGAACGGAAATTGAGAATTCTTACACGATTAAAATCGACGGATTTTGTTGAATTCGACGATTTGTTGCTTCTGATTGACGCTAATTACAGCTTGAATTCTTCGATTTTCACTGGGTTTGATTTTCTAGGGTTTTGGTGGGAGTTGTTTTTTCCTGCGATTTTCTGGATGTGTGAGAGAGGGAAAAGTATGATAAATTCAATCAATTTGGGGATTTTTGGCTAATACACGTGGTATTACGAGCTTCCGGATCCGGATCCGGATCCGAACAGGATCAAAACTGTTTTTTGGCCAAGAAACGACAGTGAATAAAAAATTAATTATTTTTTTTGTAGTAGCTCATAGAGGTCATATTATGAGCTATAGAAAAGCATTAAGGAAACCCCATGCTTAAATTAATCAAAGCCGATCAAACTATGTAAACCCTCCTACCCACTAAGATTTCCCCATTTCGTTTTCAGTTTTAAGTAGCTATGTTCGGAGCTACTTCTAGAGCAAATGAAAGACCCGCTTACCTTAAAATCAAGTGGAGTTGGTAGAATGCAATGCAGAATAGAATATGTACTAATTTTTACAACAAGTTAACGATTCATTATGTCTAAAAGTAGCTCCGAACATGCCTAACCAAAAACTGTTTTCGAAAGGGGGAGATCATTTTGGGTAGGAGGAAGTATCACTTAATGTTTTATGGATTTTTAGACACTTTGGAAAAAGTCTCGTATGATGCATGTTTTTTGGCCAAAGATGGCAGTGGAGCAAAAATTAATAATTTTTTTGTAGTAGCTCATAGAGGTCATATTATGAGCTATAGAAAAGTATTAGGGCTTAAGACTTATTCTATGCTCTCCAAATTAGTCCAAAACACACGATTTGTTCGACGTGACATGAGACCAAAATGTGCTTAAAACACAAGCAAATGAAAAAAATCCATGCTTAATATTATCAAAGCCGGTCAAACTATGTATAACTTAATGTTTCATGGGTTATTAGACACTTTAGAATAAGTGTCAGAAATGGCCAAAATTGAGCAAAAACGAAGGCTATAATGCACGTTTTTAGGCCAAAAATGGTAGTGGAGCAAAAACGACTAATTTTTTTGCAGTAGTATATATGGGTCTTATTATGAGTGATTTAAAAGTATTAGGGCTTAAGACCTATGGTTGCTCAACAAATTAACCAAAAACAAACAATTTGTTCGACGTGACGCGAGACCAAAAGGTACTTATAACACAAGTAAATGAAGGAAATCCATGCTTAAATTCATCAAAGCCGGTCAAACTATGTATAACTTAATGTTTCATGGGTTTTTAGATACATTAGAAAAAGTTTCAGAAATAAGCAAAAACGAAGGCTATAATGCACGTTTTTTATCCAAAAAGGGCATTGTAGCACGTTGCCAAATGGCATGGAATCATTGAAAAAGCACATTGATGAAACCTCACCTGATTTGTGTACGAATGGACAAAATCTGGAGTTAACTCGACATATTTGCCTTCCATGATCCCAGAAGGATCATCCTTGAAACCATAGATTGTGCTACCCTTGGCGCGAGCTTGCAAGTAATTTATCACCAAAACAGAAACAAGGATACTAACACAATTAAAAACAGTTGTTTTACATAGTTCATAAACCAAGACATAATCAACTCAACAGGCAAAACACTGACCGAAAAGTCCACAGATTACGTTGTTGCCTCCACGTGCATGCCTCCCGGATAAGACAACATCAATCTTAAGCTTCTTAGAAGACGAATCACTTAGTACAATTTTTGACGATGCTTGTTCAAACAAACAAGGAAACAACTTTGTGATCACATCTGTAAATACAAATGTAAACAATACACACAAATCCCCTTAGGTATACTCTGTTCAATATAAATCAATTTCAACAAAGATTTAACCATGAATGCCAAGCAAATTGAAAATCTTACCCTCATTCAAATACAAAAGCACAATTAAAATACATCCAAATAAAATATCTACTTTCACTCCCCACTTTTATAAAGTTTTGCAAGCGAATTAAGATCAATATAAATTAGAAAGGCATACCCGAATTGCCGGCGGCGGAGGCTTAGCTTCAGGGCAGTAGTCGACAACTGCAAACTCGCTGGCTAACACACGCGAGAGAAGAAATGGAATCGAGTCGTCGTTTGGGTTCTCTTTCTCTTGTTCTGCTGCTAGTTGTTCTGGTTTTGGGTTGCGTTTGGACTTGGGCCTTGTGGGCAACTTAGGCTTCAAATACTGAACTAACTCACTAGTCCTTTCCCGCCTTCTCTCTGCTAGTCTGGCCCATTTCAATTCGAATTTGCGGGCCAAGTAATCTTGCACCTTTCAAGATTATTCAAAACTCAATTAGTCAAAACCCAATAATTAGTATAATGTATTACGATTAATTAAATGAAATAACTACACTACCTTATAGATTTGGTTGATCGCTCCTTCTTACAAAACCCAACAATGTTGGCACACTGTCTCCGAGTAGAGACTCAACACACAAAGTCACGCTAGCACTCAGTGAGGGGAGTTCGTAGCCGCCCTCCAAGACGGCTACGACCTTTCTTTGCGCAAAACCATTTAGCTCAAACAATTACGACATTCCGCTAAGTTTTTATAGTTTTTGTTAAGTTATAAATGAAACCATTTACCGCTACGCTGCGTGCATATGTGTCGTGCTATGCTACTTGGATTCATCGGTATCCAAAGTTGCGGCATATATGTTCTTGAACTTGAAAATAATATAAACACGTCCAGCAATTATTGTTCAACAAAATATCAAAACAGTTTTTCAATTCATTCGATTATTATCATTTACTCCTCCGTTCCAGTCATTTATTTGACTATTCCTTTTTGGGCCGTTTCAATCATTTCCTAGACTTTCTAAAATTGTTCAAGTGGGAAAGAGCCTGACCCGTGACCCGCACTACCGGTCAAAGGGTTTGGGCCGCAGGGGTATTTGAGGGTCAGCTCATGGTCCTTTGAAGTAGGTCGGGCCTTATCTTTCTTTTTGGCTGGGTCAGACCTTTGGATTTTGGTTACGATAGTGTGAAATTAACGATGTTAGAATTGTCGAGAAATTAGGTGTTTTGGCCTGTAACAGACGATATTTTTCACTGAATCACAGATTTTAGTAGTTCCCTCTACTCTAATGAAGGGTCAAAGTCAAGATCAAATTCGAATTAATAACTGTAAAGTAGTGAATATTATTTGATTTGAATGTATCCAGCAATATAATTCAAATCCAACTCTTAACGGTTTTGGAGTTGTTATTATGTCTGCAAAGGGAAATCTAATACTCTATGCTAATAGCTAGTTATGTTCGAGAAGTGATCATCTCTTTAGATCTGTCTATGCATGCACTACGTCAAATCTAATTATCTGAATATGACGATAACAATTGAGAGATGCTATTAGAGTGTGAATTTCCCATTTTCAATGTATATACGTACGTAAATAGTTAGTCATTAGGCGAATGAAAGAGAAATATGACAAAAAGTGAAGGGGTAGGGTTGGCAAAAGATTGCAATAATGGATATATTTGATCGAGAGGATGGTTAGGGGGTGGATGAGTTTAACTCCATAATTGCAATGGGACATACCGACCCTATGCATAAGACATGCTCAAAAATGCACTTCCATGACGGCATGTCTGCCTGGCTGCATGCCTTGTACGATACATTTGCGGTGGTCCTATTTTTTTGGAGCTTCAACACCCTCCCTAAGCTAGCTTAGCCTATCTTTTCGGTTCTTATAGGAGGGCCACTCACAATTCAAGTACACTCCCTCCCCCGTGATCGATTCGAGTCATTAGTGATATTGTGCCTTCCGGTGGTAATATAATGAATATTTCGTTATTCTCACCCCATAAACGAAAAAGACAAAGACAAATGATAGTCGGGGTATTGATTTTCACGTACATGTCGTGCGTGATGCGTCACATTAATATATATGCAGAGGATATGTCAAATATTTCATGAATTGATGAAAAAAATATTATTCGCCACAAACAATTACCACCACTATTGATGTTTAATCGTTATCTAAGAGTAGATCATTTCATATCAAACTCGCCTGAATTGGACATCACAAAAGACCAAAATCCTCAAATTCTACGAATCATTCAATACAGACGGAATAATGCACATCGCTTATACATCGATCATCGATCATCGTCATCATTATTTCTTTTTCAACCTCGCTCTCATCCTTTTCTTTTTAAGTAAAACGATGATAGAGCTTTTGTTTCTCAAATTTACATGTTGGTTGATGAGGAATATGAAATTTCACTTTCGAATTAAGAATGCAAATTAAAGGAATAAAGTTTGAATATTACTAGTCATGTCGTCTAAGTCTAATAAACTAAGTTCATCCACATCAATAAAAGATGAAATGACCCTTCATAAGTTAAAGAACATAGAGCTGTATATCGTATAAAGACAATAGATAGGTGTAAATCTCCCATTTTACATGTCTTTTGCTCTTTAATTTCAACTTTCAAAGATCAAACAAAGTTTCATGAATGTAACATCCATCCACTGACCCACGAAGATCCCTTTCACAATCTGTTTAATGCACGCCAAAAAATCCTGATCTAAATACGTACGTAATTAATTGATGATGTAAATCACTTTTTTTTTTTTTACTTTGGATTCACCATGCATGTATGCATGTTAGCTAGCTTATCGGTATTTAAAGAGAACATATCACTATGTCAGCAGTCAGCTAACTCATCACTCGATAAGACACGTGCTTGTTAGATATCACGATCGAATTGAAGAACACGAAAATGTATACACCACTTCACAAATTATGTAATATTGGTACGTAATTCACTAAATTGGAGTGAACCAAAGCATTTGTTCCCAAAATGCACACTAATAATATAGTTTGTCCCCTATAATGGGTAGTACAATTAGGTTGTATCGTCGTTGTATGAATTATACTATGCATTGGAGCTGCATGATTGAACAAATCAAGGTGTACAATTTCGGCGGGATAATCGGAGATGTTCTTGTTACCTACTTCAAGATCGATTTTATTTTCGAGTGTCCCATGCATTAAGTCTTAAGGCATCAAATTTCCATCTATCAACCAATAGTATGTGCTCTTGAATGGCCTACTTAGAAAAAAAAAAAAACAAACAAACAAAAAAAAACCGTGAATTACACTCCCCTCATATGTAATTAATCACTATACCCTCTCAATGTAGTATAGTATGTCCTTGATTGATGGTGCTCTTTGTCTAGCTAATCCCGTTAACAAATGAGACCTCAATCAATGGACGACGAATTAAGTCCTGACCCCTTGGTTATTCCCGCTACCGCGACTTTGTATTGGATAGTCCTTTTTGGCAAAACACGATGATTTATGATATACTCTCACATACACAACCATGCATGCATGATAGATATACTCCGTATAGACTAATGTATAGTTATTTTGGTCATCACTAGAAACCTAACAATAAAGCTAGATCGACTTTTGATTCATCGAAATTCTGTAGACTCGATTGTATATTATTTTGAAAGTTGTGGGTTGAATTTAATTGTCGATCTAATCCACAAACCGGTCATTGACCGTTCCTTGAATTTGGCCCCTCCTGTCAAACGCGCATGGAAAACAAATTGAAAGTGATCGAGAGGGCTACATACTATACATATCATGGAAAAAACTGAACAATCGAGAAATAATTCAATTTTGTCAGGAAATTACATGCAAAAGGAAGGGTTCGATTAGATCAAGCTTTTATAATAAAGGCCGATTTAAATGGTGAAATGTAGGGATCCACTGATCTACATTCCATACACATCCTCGTCCACTAGCTAGTAAAATCGAAGGAAACATGTCATGTTCATAAAACACAGATCATAGCATTTTTGGATAACCATTTTCTCATGCTGCCCACAATTCTATCAATCTACTTCATCATTTGAGTGGCTAGGGAAGTTACATGGTTCTATCATGAATCAAACCTAGGGTTTGTTCAAAGTACGTACGTACACTATGTATATGAGCGGGATCGATCAAAACCGGCCACCTTTTATCATACGATCAAATGATGACTAATTCCATGGTTTGGGGCGTCGATGAGAAAAGTTTAGTTCCTGAGGTACTTTGCCTATCTATTGTTAGGTTTGTTTTACAATCAGATAGTGTAAATGAAAAGATTTCAACAATAAGAAGACTGAAAAACAAATATCGCCTTGCTAAAATTCAAATTGTACTGAATAATATTGTAGTAGAGAATGAATGCATGCATAGTTGCATTGGGTAGCATATACGCTATGAATCTAAAGTTTGATCCAAAGACAACACACTTAAGTTTATGATATGATTGTCAAATAATGTCGATTTTGAATTTGTGGCCATAAGTTCTTTAGAGAAAGTGGGAGAAATTTGATGTAACATTTGTTGGAATGATACCAATGGCAATTGACAGGTAAAGTTTTGATATGACTAGTAGTCTTGTACATATATTGGTGCATCATCTAATGAACTAAACTTGACTCTTATCCTAAAAAACTTGATTGAGAGTCCTCTAACTTTTATCAATTAAGATTTTCTTGCTTCGGTCTTTCAATTCTTGATTTTCGATTCACTCTTTCTACCGATTCTTGCGAAAATGTTGTAGTTAACTCGTGACTAGCTATCATACAACAGTCTGACAAAATTAAATAGACCTAGATCTTGCAATTGTTAGTCTTCCATCGACCAATGCGTTTTCTAATAATTAAAGGCGCGGTTAGTTTGTTCATTATTCTTGATTTCCAAAACGAATCTATCATAAAGGATGATGCATTTAGAACTCAATTATATATTCACAAGAAAAGAACTAAACTAGATTGTGAAGGAAGTGGAGTGGTCGAAAGTGACAAAGGCTCAAAAAGATAGAGAAAAAAAAAAAACTTTGTTTTGAGGCGAGACTACGAGAGACTACCTCTAACCTCTTGCTAGAACTTTTCTAAAGATTTATAATCAGGGGGTAAATTTTGGAAAAGTTTGACCAAAATTTTCATGGATGGCTCAGAATCTCCAATGCTTATAACATGCTCCCGGGAATACAGGGAGCATGATGGTCCTTCTCACAAAAGGAGTAGGGACCACACTTAAAAATGATTTTCATTTTATTATTTCATGGGTCCACCCCTTTATTGTGAGTGGGAGCACTATAATTCTTGTGCTCCCGGGACTATGGTATAATTTACCTTACTTGTATATGCATTTTTTTTAACGGCGAGTGTTATGAAGTTCCAAGAAATTGCTCAACTTGGTTGATGGGGATTGAATGTGATCATCAACGATCCCTACAATTTGGTGTATTCCATACGTTTTTTAAATTCTCATATTAGACTCTTCAAGATGAGTAAAAGAACTAGCTCATCACAAAAACTTAGCGAAGTAATCGGAAGGTTGCCCTTAAAAAAGTACTCCTGCCTAGGAACGAGGAAAGCTAATGAACCTTGAGTCCATATTTGAACTAATTAACACGCAAGTATGTGAACCGAAAATTCAAAGTTTATATACAACCGTTTTGCTATATCATCGATCTGTGTAAAGACCGTCTTTAGAAAAAATTCACCTGTGAAAGTCTACAACTCCATTTCTCATCTACACTTTCCTGTAATGGTATTTCTTCTTCACGACTCAATCTTTGACTCACATGCTTTTGAGATCTTTCCATCTCACTTCTCATAGAATAATCGCACGAACACTCGATTTATAACCTTAAGCAGCCAACGACCGACTATCGATAAGGTTGCACATAAGATGGTCTTTTTGATTTGCTCAAAAAAAAAAAAGATGGTCTTTTTGACTACGCCCCCAAGGCCCCATTGCACATATAATATCTGTCCTTTCGAATTGGTAATCAAGGCCTACGAATTAAGTCCAAGAATAACAATGTGTTCATGTTCATATAGGACCCATCGGTTTTATTACCCAATTCGACCGATTTCTTCGTTGCTCGGAGTAATCACTTCTTACTCGATTATGATATCGTCACTCAATAGCTAAAAATGTTCCATTTCAGGCAAAAATAAGTGAAATTGTCCAGGACAATCTTCTCCTGCGACGACACGTGTAAAATTCTCGTGTTAAAGTCTTGTAACGAAATACTACGACATGGCTAACCATAACACAAAGGCATTTAAATTGAGTGGAATAGCACATACAACAGTTGGTCAAAAAACAAGTACTCCTTGAGAGGGAATTGGTGAGAAATACTATTTGAAGTGAATGGTTTAAAAAGTACTTAGAAAACAAGACCTTTATTTGATACCTACTACTCAATCTAATTAGCACACCATGTTTGCCCTTGGTTGAAAATGTAAAGAAGAAGGAATAAAAATGTAGTGACAAAGACTAAAAAAGGCTCATAAATGCAAACTTGCATCACCTTACTATTGCTCATATTAGGACATTGATCTTCTACGATTTCATAACGTAAGTTTATGTCGTGATGAGGCATCAATGCATCATGAGATACCACACAACGACGCAGGAATAGCTCGTAAATTGTGGTTTCCCGGCCAACGAGTAGACTGTTGCTCGAATAGAAATTCATTTAGACAGTGATGATGCCCGTGCCTGGAACATGTCTCGGATGAACTTCAGTTGTTCATGGACAAACTCGGGATTTTGATTTTACAGGGCCGCCGGCTATTAAACTCATACATCAAACAAAAAATGAAGCAATCAAACTACTTCACATAGTTGGTATTTTATGAAATTGTAAGTCGCTCATTTTTTTGACACAGAAGCTTTTGCTATACGTCAAATTATATGCCAATAATGTAAAGATAATGATGTATTGTTCTGGACTTCTGGAATAATTACCAAGAAATATTTGTACAGAAGCAACATACTACCGAAAGTGAAAGTATTGCGCTCCAAACGTGCATCTCAAGTGCCTAATTACATAATTTTCAGCGAAATTTTGTACACCATCTATTATCAATTCATGATAACATCCTTTTTGTCTTGTTATTGGCTCTTAGATATCAAACTTGATCACACAAAATAATGCATGTATTTGTCGTAAAAGTACAATACATAAAGTCACAATACCTAAAACAGATTTCCACGCGAATGTAACATAGCGTCAATATAGGTAATATGGAGCACTATACGATGATCTTTCTATACATATACACAATCCTAAAATGAGTAACATGTCTATATTACGGAAAATTACAATAGTTGAAGATCAACTGACAACACCACCATCTTTTTCGAACATTTTAAGCCCACAGTTATTCGAATAGTAATTCAAGAAAACGGAGGAAGATACAAAAGTAAAAAAAAAGACGCATGCATGGTAAAAGAAGAGTTGAAAGATGGACCCACACCCCACTTGAAACAGAGTAAAATAGAGCCACATTTATGGTCAAGATTACCAAAAGAGATATGTCGATGTAGTAAGAATTAAGAGATGGGCCAATAGGATGTGCTCACATCAAGTCTCCACGTGTCCTTGTTTCATAAGAGTTTCAAATTATTTTTCCTTGCAACTTTAAAATTTAGAATGTGCACTCCATAATTTTGTCTATAAATAGAGGCCAATATCTCTAAGTAATGAAACACTAAAGCAAAAGAAAATAAAAAAAAAGAACTCATAGAAGAAGAGTGAAAATTGCAAGGAAAAAAATATGGCGAATTTCCCAATTGTTGATATGGAGAAGCTTAATGGTGAAGAGAGGAGTACTATTATGGGGCTAATCAAGCATGCTTGTGAAGAGTGGGGCTTTCTTGAGGTATATTACATGTACATTACACATGTTTTACTCGAAATGAGTCGTCGTTACATGTCATATACACCCGTCTATAACATTAAACTAGTAGTAACGATAAAACTGGAACGATATAGAAAATGTTAAGACAAAGTATGTTACTTCGTCCAAATGTTCTTGTCTAGTGTTGACGTAAAGACGTGTACTAATTTGTGTTTAACTTGTGTTCGATCTATCTAGTTGGTGAACCATACTATATCTCATGAATTGATGGACAAAGTGGAGAGAATGACTAAAGGGCACTACAAGAAATGCATGGAGGAGAAGTTCGAAGAGATGGTGAAGAGCAAAGGGTTAGAGGCTGCTCAGTCCGAAGTCGACGACATCGATTGGGAGAGCACCTTCCACCTCCGCCACCGTCCCATCTCCAACATCTCCGAGGTCCCTGAACTCGAGGATGAATACAGGTAACGAAAGTTATCGTCTCATATCACTTTGCGGTGTTACATTTTGTAATATATGTTTTTAAGGGCTCACTCATCAAACTAAAAATGACAGGGAGGTGATGAAGGAATTTGCAGCAGAAATTGAGAAGCTGTCAGAGCAACTACTGGATTTGCTCTGTGAGAACCTTGGCCTTGAGAAAGGCTACCTCAAGAACGCCTTCCATGGGACCAATGGGCCTACTTTTGGCACCAAGGTCAGCAACTACCCACCATGCCCCAAGCCCAACCTCATCAAGGGTCTCCGGGCCCACACCGATGCCGGCGGCATCATCCTACTGTTCCAAGATGACAAGGTCAGTGGTCTGCAGCTCCTCAAATATGGGGAATGGGTTGATGTTCCACCCATGAAACACTCTATTGTTGTCAATTTGGGTGACCAACTTGAGGTAATTTACATCTTTACGACGTAGTACCTTTTCGTTACAGTTCCGTGTAAGACCGTCTCACAAGAACGTAACTACAAATTCTGAAGTTTTTATCGTTATTATTTGTCTACTTTTTTTGCTATCTTTATAACATTCTATTTATAAATATTGGAACTTTCTGTTACATTTTTTTACTGATGGATATTTTACCATCATGGTCATAGGTTATAACTAATGGCAAGTACAAGAGTGTTATGCACCGGGTGATAGCACAGAAAGATGGTAACAGGATGTCAATTGCATCATTCTACAACCCTGGCAGTGACGCCGTGATCTACCCGGCGCCTGCATTACTAGAGAAGAAGTGTCCAGACTACCCGAAATTCGTGTTCGAGGATTATATGAACCTCTACACTAGGCTCAAGTTCCAGGAGAAAGAGCCTAGGTTTGAGGCAATGAAGGCAATGGAAAGCACAGTGAAAATGGATGCAATAGCAACTGCTTAAGCCTTAATTAAGCCATATCGATACGTAATTAAGTCATGAATTTACTTTATATAGGAGTAATTAAGGGCCAGATTTAACCTTATTTCTAGATATGTTGGTATGATTAGTGTTTAAGAAAGTTTCAAAGCTTCATATTAAACAGAAAGTTTTTGATGTTCTCAAAACATTCTGTTTAGTGAATAAAAGCTTTTACTGAAGTATGTTTTTTATGCAAAAAAAAGTCACTAAAAGTTATGTCATGTGTATCAATGATAAACTCCAAATTATATGTCATTTAAATATTCACCTAATCCCTTATTTTCTAGCTTAAAAAAGCAGTGTTGATGTTATTTTATGAAAGAGACGCTTAAAAGGTGAATTTGCCTGTACTTATGAAGTTGTACTAGAACTTATCTACAGGAGATGAGCTGCATCAGCAATGCACTAAAAGAGGAAAGAGTAAAACTAAAGGAAGTGTAGAAAAGATACCTTTAGTATGTTGTATGTCCGATGTGATTTTCTGGTGTCTTAATCCTCTCTTTTCATGGTGCTGCACGCCTGCATGAAAGAAATTGCTACAAGTTATTTACATTTGAATCTGCAAAACACGAAATTTGCACGGTTCAAGCATCACGATTAGAAATAACTAAAGGCTATTTGGGGGGGGGGAGGAGGGTTACGGCCTTACGGGAGCCTCAGTAATTTATTGATGCAGACAACTTAAAAACCACGGTGACGAATATCTCCCCCCGCTAAACATGGTTGTAAAATGTGTCACATTGATTCGGACCCAGTCTTGACTGTTGTTTTGGCCTTAGTATTAGGTACCAGCTGTTGGGTCCATTATACAAAGTAGCAAAATCATACTGTTTTCAAGTTTACTGATCAGTCCAAACTGAAGCTAACAAATGCAGTAAGTCAGAGAATTAATATCTTTCCGTTGATAAAGTGTGACAGTGGAAGAAAATTCCATTTCAACACCAAGAAAATTAAGGCACAAGAAAATTCATTATTATGCAATAAATATATTAAGGCCAGGAAGACCACTGTAGAATTGTAGATCTACTTCAAATAGTTCATCAGATAAATCAGAGCAGAATATAAATTAGATTAAATTATTTCAACTTATGGGTAAAGCTATGTACAACCAACCCCTACTTACTTCGACATTGAAGGACACCTTTAAGACACAGGGGTAATATTGTTGTTGTAGAGACATCAAAGACGAGTTTTATTACTAGAAAGACAACTGTAGAATTGTAGATCTAGTTCATTCAATAGTACACCTTCTTTTGGTAAGGGGACCTGAGGAAGTTGTTTCTGGTTCTACATAATGGTAAATCTAAAGAGAACTGACAGTTTATACAGTATTTACCTGAAGTAGAAACATTATAAATACAGAATCACACGTGCAAAATGACCTTCTGCTGTCAGATTGGACCATATCTGCATAGACCTGTAGTCAGACCAGGCATTATCTGCAGTAGCAATGTCATGTTGACTCAGTCAGAAATTAAGGACAGCAGATTATTCAACCAACAGCAACTGCATAACCACAGTACATGCTGTACTGCAATCTCCATAAAGTTCTGGTCACACAGATCAGCAATCAGATTTGTTAGTTTCTAAAAAAGCAGTCGTCCTCAATTGCAATAATATTCGCTTCCGATAGCAGAATGAGCATCGGGCTACCGGGTACAAATGGTTAGAAACTGCAAGTCGAAGTCAGAGCCGGAGTGCATTCCAATTCTTACTTTATCATAGACAATAGCTTATGAATAACAAAGTGATTACATAATAATAATGGAAGAACAAAATATGGGTCAACATCCACATGACTCCCACAGTCACACCAGTTTAACTGTATTATACTTCCAGATGCCATAAGCAGAATCTACTTCTTCATAGCGACTAGACTAATCATTCATGTTAAGTAGTTAAAAGATCTATCTTTGAGTGGCTAAACCGAGTACTATTAGTTTACTAACATGAAAAGCAAGAACCAGATGCAATATTGCTTTTCTATACTTTTGCATGTTCTATAGTCAACTTGCATCAGCATTCTTACTCTCAGAGTGTCTTACCATTATTAATGTTAACAGTGGGCGCATTCTTCCAAAACTGGTGAAACCTGGAAACCATGGGTTTGCTTTCAGAAAGATCAGTTTTTTGAAGCATGCAGGTCGAACTTTGTCAAAACAGTATGAGCAGCATTTAAAATGCTGAGAAAGATTTTCGCATGAAGACCACAGGCCACATAACAAGGACTGAAGGACAGTACCACTAGCAAGATCTTTATGTGGCTATTTCCATGAGATCTTAACATCACTACAGGAGGACTAGCACATTGTAGCCACTAGTCACATATCGAGAACAAGACGTTAATTTAATCATCATTAGCAACCAGACTACCACAGTCCTGCAAAAACGATTATAACGAAAGAAAAGACCTGGTAAATTTATGTCTCAGAATAAAATTCACTATGCCCAAGATTGAGTTTCACACTTAATGCCTAGAAGGGCTTCTGCTTCTGTATCTATATCCGTTAACTTCTCTCTGCTGCATCAGACATGAAAAAAAAAAGTGGAAGGGGACACTCAAGCAAAGGTCAAAGAAGCCACATCAAAATGCACAGCATCCGGTATAAGTTGAAGCAATTTCGTAAGAAAATCTGCGGGTCTGTTCTGTTTACTATCTCCTAAGCAAGAACATACATTAGGAAGGAGAGTAATAGAACCAAATATTGGAATGAAAAAAAAAACAGTGCAAAATGACAATAGGATCAGGGATTAAAGTATTCTCAAAGCCAAAATAAACAATTCATGCCATCGACCAATCATCAAACAGCCTGAACGGTGTGCCTAGTTAAACCGCTCATGTCTGTCCAAACTTAATTTTATCATTGAACTACTAACAAAATGTCTGGACTGATGCTAGCCTAACAGTATGTTAAGTCCAAGGGCCTCTAAGGTGATCCAATTGACCCCTGGTCAAGCACTAGAAAATTAAGCACCTAGCAACAGAGCATGTAACTGAGACGATAGATGAGAAACAAAAGTGAATTACAGCCAAAGGACATAAAATTTAGGACCTGATTATCTTTCTGGTATCAAGGAAACATATCAGCACAAAGGAAACATATCAGCATGAAGGGAACAAATTTATTCCGCAATTATATTAACTTTACAAGTCTAAGGAAACCAAGAACCAGCTTGTAATAATATTATAATACCTATACAAAATTAAAGAGGTTAAAGTGTGTGATTGTTGCTTAAAATACCATTCTCGGGAGTGTCATTTGATGCCGGTTAAACCAATGAGCATCATCTAGGTGATAAGATGGAATACTCTACAATAGCACCTAATTGTAAAACTTCTAGCAAGAAAAGTGTTGTAACTCTCTGTATCTTATCACTTTTAGGCAACAGCATACTCAGCTATAGGCCTTTAGCCATACAGGCACCAAGCCTAGGAAAAAGCAAGCAAAATTATGGAGTACTACAAAAACAAACAAAATTTACCTCCACCCCGAAATGGCGAAATGTGTTGCTTAAACTCAATCATACTCCAGCACAGTCTGAAATTCATCAGGAATTGAACTGCGCTCAGCCTTCTACAGATTTGATCAACAGATGTTCAGTGCACAGCGTATCCACAGACCACAGTGCTCCCTTCTGAGCAGTAACGATTTTGCTATCTTATACCTCGCAGCCAAAAGATTAGCCAATAGACAGCAGTCACAGCACCAAGTGACAAAACAATATAATTCCATTGCAGGTTGCAGCCTTGCGGTGGACTACTCTCAGATATGAACATGCTTATACTTCTTGGATAGAAGTTTCTAGATTTAAAATGTCCACGGAAATGTATTTAATTGTTCTAAAATGTGAAGGTGCTGTTTCCGCATCTCAAAGAAAACAACACCATCACCACTTTAACTAGTAAACAAGGCAGAAATGGCAGTAACAACTCTAAACCATTTGAAAGGGGATCCAAGATTTACAGATCCATGGGTATCAATAGAACTACAATACAAGGAATCTATAGAGACAAATGAAGAAACCTATCTGAATAACAGGACCTCAAAAGAAAAAAAATGAACAGCAACCACTGAGAAAAAATGTCAAACCTAAGTATCTCTTCAGCATTCGGGTGCAAGTATTAAACGCCCGATCCATTTTGGCATGATAAACACGATGTTTGCACTTCTAAATTCACAAACATCTCAGGTCACCACACACAAAAGCAAATTCATCTTGTAGTTTAATTATATGATACATCAAACAAATTCTCTAAATTTAAAAATCAGTTCATGATCTTTCCGTACCCTCTCCTGTTGTAGAGGTAGTCTTTCAGCTATTTATTGATATTTCAGAAAGAACCAACAGAGGGGAAAATCCAAGGCTGCAAAAACCTCAAGAGCAAATCAAATTAGCCAAAATAAGGAGACAGCAAGAACCATAATTGGACAATGTGCTCGAAGCCTAAAACCTGTTAAAGGGTAAGACTATTGGTATCATTGGCTAAAAACCACCAGCAGAGAGTTGGAGTACATGTTTTGACACAATGCAGTGAAACACTGATGAATTGAATAATTAGCTTTAGCAAGTCACACAAGTGAGAGAGAATAAAATGTATAAATAAAATTTCAAGACTCAAAATAGGAAAACAAAAGTGCTACATTTGGTAACATATGCAATTATGCATCAAATGCACAGCTGATCTGCAAAATAGCCTACTGTGTCATAACTCATAAATCAGAAATCTTGTGGAGAACACACCCATCAGTTATTCGTGCACAAGATTTTGGCACTCTGTAGGGAGGGGAATTCTACCATTTCACTCCTTTGCTCTATGGGAAAGCCATGCTATAGTCTCATGCTTTTGATGAAACACTAAAGAGTACCCAGAAAAGTCTGCAGCTCAAAAACTTTACTAACTAATGTGCTTCACCCTGGGCATCACTCTCAGTAGATACCACTTGTGCTACATTATCAGCCTTCTTATCCTCTCCTGCGGCAACATCAGCATTCGAGCAATGGTTGCTTGTAACAGTAGAAATGTCTGCTTCTGAAGCTCCTGCTAATTTAAAACGTGCAATAGCAGCATCCAGGTTCTTGTTCCAAACATCAGCTACCAATCTAAATTCGATTTGAGACCGCTCAAACAGCATATTACCCCAGAAAAGATGTATCTGTGATCTCATTACGGCTGCTTGTTCAGCTAATTCCTCAGGAGTAGGCTCACCAGGCACCTTACCTGAGGATTCAGCATCGTTTCCGGGTTTCTTCCTTCTCTTTAGCAACTCCTCCATCTTATATGAGCTTGGGTCTTTCAGTTCATTGGCTCTCTGCTCCTCCAATTTCTCCCACATTTCAGTAGCAGCCTTCATCTTCTCCTCTGCACTGTCAAAAAGTTTGAATGTCTCAGAGGAATCCCAGCTGGAAAGATCCTTCTTTTTCGCCAGAATATAAGACCACTGAAGCTTCGCCATCTCAAACTGTTGCTGCCCCATTGCCAGCAGACCCTCGTAGAAGTCTGGCTTGATTGAGAGTGC